>VDFB02067972.1:0-24090 GCA_007258455.2 Sequoia sempervirens | reverse complement strand
GAGCCCCCATACATGATAATGAGTATCATGTGATTATATAATTACCACATAGCAAGGAGAAAAAATATCAAGTTATTTAATCTATTATCTTATCAAATCTGTCATTGTAAGGATCTAAATTTTCCAATTTCTTCTTTAAAGTATGACAATTATCAGTAGCATGTCCAAACAATCTATGATATGCACAAAAAGATGAATTTTTGTTCCTGTGTTACACATCATGTCTTTCTTGTATAGGAGGTAATGTAGTTAATCCCATTTGTAAAAGTGTACATAAAGTGTCTCCAGTCTCATCTATAAGGGATGTGGAGTGGATAATAAGAATTTTGTAATAGGAACATGAGGTTTGTGTGGTTTGGCAGATGGAGTAAATGTTGTATGTAGAGATGGGGGGCCTTGATAACCAATTCATTTTGCATCATTAGATGGTATTTTTTCACAAAGGGTGTGGATTTCATGTTCATTCTTTGTATCACAACCTTGTTTACTTGGAATATTAAAGCCTTGGCCATAACATCATTCCAAGCTAATGGGTGTATTATTGACTTTTTTTTCATAGGATGAGGGGTCATATATAGGCTCATTATGGTTGTCATTAGCAAGATCACTTAGGTGCAATGGGAAAGGTATGAATTGTAAAGTAATTTCTTTATGAGAATTGTAAAGCATATCCAATTTTGGTATCATAGGTCTTATTGGTCCTTGAGGATTATGAGTAGGCAATACTGGTAAATGATATTTAGGTTAATGTTCACTTCAAGATCAGGTATTGTAGTATTTAGGAATTCATCCATGATCACTTCCTCTTGCCTCAAGATATCCTATGTGGGGAGATATGCATTACGAGATAGAGGAACATGGGTTTCATTACTTGAAAGATTATCATCACCAAACACATAACCTGAAACATCAATCAAATATTTTAATGAAGATAACATTTTACCAACACATTCATCCATTATGTCAATGTGTTATAATGAGATATTTGCACTGAAATTCAGACTATTACAACACAATGAATAGAAAATTGAAAGGAAATATGGATAGAAGATCTTGAGAGGGTTTTGCCACAGAAATATGGGAAAAAATGACCCGGTCAAGGGCGTAATGCATCCTAGACTAACAAGGTATTTTTAATTTTGAAATTTTTGATGGGTGTTATAGTTTTAAGTGTTCTTTTTTGTGACTATGCAGGTTTGACAATAAATAAATCTCTTATATTTTATAGATTTATGATTATAAAATGTAGAATGCAAGTAAGAAAGAAATTTTCAAAATATTCAAGCAATTCAAAATACTATTTTTAGATTATAAAATGCAAAAATTTACTGGAATCTAAAAAATTTAAAGCTTGATTTCTTTTTACAATAATAGCAATTAACTTTGCCTCCTTTTTCACTATATGCATATGCCTTAATGAATGATTTGAACACTTTTGGATTTGATTTCATATCCAATATGTCCTAATGGGTATATGCAAAAATATGTGACACAATTTAAAGATGCCACTTTCTTTTTTATGCTCGAAATGAGCATTTGGTGAGCACCAATTATGGTGAGTGCCAAATTTGACAATTGCCAAATCTGACTGATGTTTTTACCATCATAAATTGTCACCCATGAAATTTCACATTTTTTTGCTCCCCCTTAGGTGATTAGATAATTTTCTCACACTATGTACACCTAATTTCCTAAATCATGCATTCTATAGCCCATTTGGATAATTATCAATAAATCCCATGTATAAAACCAATGCATACCTTTAATATTTTTCCCCTAACATGTTACATTCTATAAAATAGGGCTAAGACTAAGTAGCCCTAGGCAACTTGTTCCCCCTATTTTTCCTCCAAATTTTAATTTTCAGAGTTGGTATTTTATTATTTGAATTTCAAAGTCAAATTTCAACTATCAAGATTTAATTTTTGGGAAATTAGAATAATTGCATATAAATACCTAGTCATTGCATCATTTGAGAACTAAGTATAAGTTATGGGTAAATTTGGTGATCAAGAAATTATCAAGCAAGTCAAGAGAAGTCAAAAGAAGATTTATTGCAGTAATTAAATATCAAAGCATCATGTCAAGTTTTATGTGATTTTGTTCATGTTTATGTTATCATATTGTTTGTGGCATCTAACCCTTGTAGGTCTTCAAGCAATTAAAGCCAATGATAGTCAATCCTTGAGGAGATGTTTATGAATTAAGTCCTTCATGAAATCCATTTTTGAGTGGTGAGTTATGGTCCATTGTTGATTCATTATTCATTTGTCATTTAGCTTCTATCCCTCAAAGGGATAATATTTGTTACATTGACTTTGCCATTGTGGAGGGGAAACACCAACACAAGGTTTGACTGCAGTAAGCCTCTATATGGCACAACCCTTCCTCTCTCTTTGAATGTGTAGGTTTTAGATTGGAAGAATATTGGAAGAATTTTGGAGGTTAATTATTCATTATTGTATTCAAACCCTACACCTTGACAACATACATAAACTCAATTATCTCATCACCCGACAAAGGTCACAAAATTTTTGGACATACTACTAATGAATGTTGTGATTTAAAGAAGAAATTGAAAGAATTATTCCTTATGAGGATTAAATTGAATGAATGGTAAATTAACATTCATGTTCTTTTCTCCTTTCCATGTGGTAGTTGTAGTATCATAACATACTCACTACCATGCATGGGGGTATAAATTAAGTTTTATGTGCAATCATATTTTATCTCACAAGAAGCAATACATCATCATCCATTTTTGGCTCATATTTGTCCCTATGCTTGGGGGGAAAGGGGTTAGGTAGCCTTGTGTTAGGTGCATTCCTTCTAGCAAGGGATTGCTTTATATCTCTATAAAATATTAGTGTAGCATGTACACTGACATTTTAAGGGGGGACATATAGTCCCTCACTTATTTTTTGCATGTGAAATGGTCCCTTTTTAGTGATGATAATATAAATATCCTAGAAAGTGTGACCTTATCATTGAAAATGTGGAAGTTTTTAATCTATGTTGTGTCTCCTCTGTGGTGATATTGGGCTTGATATCCCCTAAGTGTGTGAATTTTATTGGCATATGATGTTCCTCTTTGTGGTAATACTATGGCTAATATTCCCTAAGGTATGATTCTTTTATCACATGACTAGTCCTCTCTTGGTGGTGATGTCATGTGTGATATTCCCTAAGGTGTGGCCTTTAATGTATTGAGCAAAGCCCCCTTGTTTTTGTAAATCACCTTTTGTGTTGGTGTTGTGTATAACACCCCTTGAAGTTCTAGCCTTGTGTTATTCACCTTCCTGGTGATTTTTACACCTTCATATGTGAGTTTTTTTATTTTTTGTGCCATTTTAGGTGAGTTTATTGTTTTTGTGCCTTCCTAGGTGATTTTTTTTTGTGCCCTTATAGGCAAGGTTTTGCACCCCCGAGGTGAGTTTTTGGTAACATAGTTCATAGATTCAACATAATAGAGCTTGTTGGGTCATGAACTTGAGCACCCCTTTAACATGACCACCAAGCATAACACAACTTGCTTGATATTAGAGCTATTTGGAACCTGTCATATGAACATGGACACCAATAATAACACACCTTTCTTGATATTAGAGCTACGTATTTCATGACTATGCATCATAATACAACTTACTAGCCTTGTGAAAATCAATATCATTTGGCATGGACTCCTAGAATAACACAATTTTCTAGACAGTAGATTCATGTGGCTCATGAGTGATTTGGAATAACATAGCTTGTTAGTCCTCATGAGAGAATTCCTTTAACTAACATTTATTCGATGGATGACATTTAGTATTTGAGACAATTTAAGGCTGAGTTCTCTTTACCTTACAGACTCAAATATTCTTAGTAATAACCTTGTGTTTCGTCATGTCTTTTCTTTGTGTTTGCATCATGTTTACATCGTGTTTGTGTTCATTTTATTTTCATTTATGTGTTATATTAAATTTCATGTTTTCTCATTGTGCATGCTTCATGTTTTTTGACTTGTATATTTATGTATGTTATCTTGTATTTCATACATACATGTTCCCAAGTGTGCTTATGTTGTCTTACCATGGGATCTTAGATCCTGGGGGCTAGTGCACTCCCCTTGATCCTTTGTCATCCCCCTCTTGACATATATTTTCTACTTTAATGTGAGTCAAGCGTAAGTTAATACTCTCACTAAAGTCCACGGGGGCTAAATGCAGCGTTGTAAATTATCACCATTGACAATTTCACACTATTTTTTCTCCCCTTTAAATTATTGGACCTAATTAAGCACTTAATTTACTAAATTATGCATTCCATATCCCATTTTAAATATTTTTTAACAATTTGCAAGAATAAAAAAATTCTCTCATTTAAGACTTTGCCTCTAACTCTTTAAACTTTAGAAACTAGGCCTAGGACATTAACACCTAGGGTGCATATGTCCCCCTATTTTAGCTCCAAATTCAAATATGTCAGTGTTAGTATTTTATTATTTAAAATTCAAATATATAAAGTTGGGTGTTGAGATTTAATATTTGGGAAATTAGAATAATATCATATAAATACCTAGTTATTGCGTAATTTCAAATCTATCTAGAATTAACACAAAAATTATTAGAGAACATATGATTAAGAGCATTATTCAGCAAGTCAAGAGAAACCATTAAAGGATTTATTTTACCAATTCAAGATCCAACATCATTTCACAATGTATGTGAGTGTGTTCATGTTTATGTTTTCATATTGTTTGTGAAGGCTAATCTTTGTAGGTCTCCAAGCAATTCAATCCATTCAAGGAAATCAAGCAAGTGAGATCAATACCTTGAGGAGATGTGTATGACTTTAGTCCTTCAAGGAAGCCATTGAAGGGTGGCGAGTTGCAACACTTTATAGATTCACCATTCCTTCATATCATTTATCATTGAAATAGCCATTGTGGAAGTGGAAACACTAACATGGGGTTTGACTAAGGCAAGCCCCTAAATGGCCCAACCTTCCTTCTATATTTGAATGTGTAGGTTTAATATCTAAAAAATATTTAAGGAAGATTGAAGATAAATTATTTGTTGTTGCAACTGAAACCCTACACCTTGATAACTTACAAAATCTTAGTTATAGAATTATCCAACAGTGATATGAAAGTGTGACAAGCAAGAAATGGAACCTCTGATTTGACACCAGAGGACTGCAAAAAAAAATATAAATTTCCCCTACAAATATAATGGCACCTGGGGAACCTATGTATTGCCTTTTCAGCTCCAAATTTGAATCATAGGTGAATAATTTCCTACTCATTCCATTTATGTAGTTTGATTTCTTATGTGATTTTCTAGATCTTTTGTATTTATATAAAAATAGTAACTTGAATCATTAGGTCAATTAAATCATTACATTAAATCCTTAGTACATTTCCATATTTTGTTAAGGGCTGGTTGACTCAACTATTAGGCTATAAGTCAATCACATACCATTTCACATCACAACACATATAGCATTTCCATGAAATTTGGAAAAGGTGTCAAACCCTAAGGTGAAAGCTCAAAGGTTTCCCTTTCCCATCATTTGATCATATAGTCAAAAAGGTGGAAAGGTACATTATTTTGTTGCAAAAGGATATCAAGATCTTCATTTTTAGATTTTTCAATTTAGGATTAGTCAATTGCTGCACTTTAAATCTGAAAATTTCATTTGGAATTTCATTTTATTGCTTGAATTTTTTTGAAATTTTCTTGTATACTTGCATTTGGAATTGTATAATCATAAATTAGTCAAATTCTAGAAAATTATTTAATGTCAGACTTGCATTGTCAGAGAACAAAACTATTAAAATATATTACAAACATTGAAACTTTGATTTTTTAAAAATAGTTTGCTAGACTAGGGAATCCTTGTGCCCCTGTCCAAGCTATCACTATTCATGTTTCAGTGATAAAAACCTCTTAGGATATTTTGTCAAAATTTTCTTTCAATTTTCTATTCACTATGGTATAACAATCTAAACTTCAGGGCATTCATCTTATTATCATAATGGCTGAATGTTTTGGTAAGATGTTGTCTTCCATGAAATCTTTGGTGGATATTTTATGTTGTGTGTTTGGATATTACCTACCTCAGATGATGAAACTCATATTCATTCATCTCTGAATCTATATCTCCTTAATAAAGATATCTTGAGGCAATAGGGGGAAATCATAAATGAATTCATAAACAATACATTACCTAGCCTTGAGAATAATGTAGTCCTTTATCCTTCAACAAAATGGCCTACCCATCCATATCAACATTCAACAACACCTACCATGCCACCATTAGAAATGTTTTACACATCACATAGAGAATTACAATCCATTCCCCAATCAATGCACATGAAGGTACCCATGGATAACAATCATGTTGAACTCATACCACTTTGTGATCCTCCATCCAATGAAAACAAAGTCACTAATACACATGTTAGCTTGGAGTAATGATATGGACAAGGCTTTAAGATCTTGACAAAACAAGTATTTGATACAAATAATGAACATGTAGTCCACTCCCTTTTGGACTAAATACCAGTTGAAGATACAAAAGGAATAGGTTACCAAAGCCCTCCACATTTATATCAAACATTCTCCCCATCCTCCAAACTACAAAAAACTCAAGGTCATATTAGAAAAGGATTATTACCTACTCCACCTCCTTTTTCTAACGTTGAACACACTTTATATACACTTTTACAATTAGGATTCACTACATTACCACCTATACATGAAAGAAGAGACACCAAATGCAAGAATAAAAACACATCCTTTTGTGCCTATTATAGAATGTTTGGACACACTACTGATGAATTGTTGTATCTTGAAGAAGAAATTGGAAGAATTAGATCCTTACAATGATACATTTGATAGGATATAATATATTAAACCACAATCATTGTCACTCCTTTCCATGTGGTAGTTGTAGTGTAACATGATATTGATTACCATTTATAAGGGTATAAATTTTGTTTCTTACAATCATATTTTATATTGTAAGGAGTAATGTGTTATCATTCATCATGGCTCATCTTTTCCCCTACACTTGGGGGCAAGGATTAGGTAGCCTTATGATATTTGCATTCCTTGCTACAAGGAATCCCTTTGGATCTCCTCAAAATATTAGTGTAGCAAGTACACTAACAATTTAAGGGGGGCATATATAACCACACACAATTATTGCATAAGAAATGGTCCATCTTTAGTGATAATATCATACATCTCCTAGAAAGTGTGACCTCATCAATGGTAATATCACATGAATTTTTATTAGGTGTGGCCTTCTCAATCTATGTTAGTATCTCCTTTGTGGTGGTATTAGGCTTTATATCCCCTAAAATCATGATGTATCATGGCATGTTATGTTCCCTTTTCTAGTAATACTATGGCTAGTATGCCCTAAAGTGTGATCATTTATTCTATGATTTTCCCTCTCTTAGTGGTGGTATCATGTGTGATATTCTCTAAGGTGTCACCTCCCATGTTTTGAGTAGTGCCCCTTTGATATTTGTGATGCACCCTTTGTGTTTGTATTGCTTATAACACCCCCTAAGGCATGGATTTGTGACTTTCATCCCCTGTGATGTTTAATTTGTGCACCCCTAAGGTGATTTTTGTTTGTCCCTTGTGACGTTAAATTTTTTGCACTTCCTGATCTAATTTTTGTTGGTTCATTGTGATGTTAAATTTTTTGCACCTCTTGAGGTGATTGTACATCCCGTATGACATTAAGCTTTATGTGCTCCCTAAAGAAATATTTTGTAAGATAGTCCTTGGATTTGTCATAACACGACTTGCTAGTCTTGTGGAACCCATCATATTTCATGGACACCTAACACAACACAACTTGATAGCCAACAAATCCATGTAGCTTGTGAGTGATTCGACATAACACATATTTCTATTCCTCATGAGAGCATTCTTTTTTCTAGCATTGCATTCAAGAAATGGAATTTGGTATCTAAGACAAATTTTAAGATTGAGGTTTCTTTGTCTTATTGACTTGAATCTTTTTAGTACTAGCCTTCTATTTGTGTTTTGTTGTTTGTGTCTTTTATGTGTTCTCTTATGTTTGCATCATATTTATGTTCACGTTTTTGTGTTGTTTCCATGTATGTTTTGTGTTATCATGTTTCATTATATTTCATGCATGTTCATTCCTTTATCCTCATGTTGGTATTGATATCTTGAATCTTGGGGGTTTGCATTCTTCCCCAATATGTATTGTCATCCTATCTCTTTGATATTTCGATAATTGAACCCCTCTTGAAATATTCTAACTTTAGTGTGCGTCTGAGCATAAGTTCATACTCTCCTAAAGTGGGGGTTAAATGTAGCATTGTAAATTGTCACCCTTGAGAATTTCACACTATTTTTTATGTGCTTGGACATAATCATGCTCCTAATTTCCTAAATTATGCATTCCATGGCCTATTTGTTCATTTATCAAAAAATTAAATAAGAAAAACAAAAGTATGGATTTAATATTTTATCCTTGACACTTCGGATCACGAAAAAGTGGATCTAGAAAAGGGCGTCCTTGTCCCTTAAAATAGCACCAAATTTAAATGTTTAGATGTTTTCAATTTATTATTTAGAATTTAAATATTGATTGTCGGCCACGAAGATTTAATTTTCAATAAATTAGATTAACTGCATATAAATACATAGTATTTTCACAATTTTAAAAATATGAGGAAATTATTGAGAAAATAAAGTGTCTTAAAAGCAATCAAGATAAAAATTTGTAGAATTATTGCAGCCTTTCAACATCCAAGCATCATGTCAAGTTTTATGTGATTTTTTTTATGTTTATGCATGCATTTTGTTTGTGAGTACTAATGCTTATAGGTCTTCAAAGAAAATCAAGCCAAGTAGCAATCAAGCCTTGAAGGTGATGTGCATGACTTAAGTCCCTCAAGGAGATCAAATTTAAGTGGTGATTTGTAGTGAGTTTTTGATTCATTTCTCTATTATCATTTAGACTCTATCCCTCAAAAGGTTCTAAGCTCTCTTTATCATCAATTTTTCCATTATGGAGGTAGAAATACCAACACAGGTTTTATTGAGGAAAACTGCTATATGGCACAAACCTTCCTCTCATTTTGAATGTGTAGGTTATAGATCTAAAGAATATTGAAAGGAGACTAATTTTTTTTTTCCATTTATGCATTCAAGCCTTACAACTTGACAAGATATGGAAACTCAATTATCTCAATGATAGACAAAGATCCGATAATAAGATCCCAAGGAATAAGCCATAGACTAGGGACTTGAGGATTGTGAAAGAAGATTTCAATTTCAGATCCATGGACTAGGGAACCCTTGACACCCTTATCCACTCAAATCATACTAAAATCAAAATCACAAGTGAACACATATCTACTCTATTAATTTCTTGTCATTAAAATTGATTATCAATTTCTAGGTTGTCTATATTTATATCAGAATAGTGCATTTTTATAATTAGCTATTTGCATCATTTCATTTCATCATAATTCCATTTTTAAATCATCTAATTCAATGCCACAACAACAAAAAAATGGAATTGGAGATCAAGGATTGGTTGACTCACCTTCTAGGTTCTAAGTTAATCGCACATCCTTTCCCATCTTCAATTCCCCAATGTTTTATTACTATAAAGGTGATTAACCCTAGTTTAATCTAAAGGAACTCTTTTTTCCAACCAAACATGACCTATAATAGAAGACCTTTTTTGTAGGCCTCATGATCTCTAACATGGCTAGCCTTGTAGGACCTTGGGTTGTATCTTTGATCCTTTGTAGGGTCATCTTTTTCCTCTATAATCAAACCACCCTAGCATACCTCTCTATCCTTAGAATATCTGTCTCTTCTTGCACCTAGGCTAGTTGGACTTGTAGATTGACCCTTTTAGTTGTCCATTGGGAAAGTTTTACCTATAAGGTGTCTTTCTCTACTTGAGCTTGATACCTATCTCTAATGGAATCACCCCTCTTTCTTAGAGCCTTATCTTTCTTTGATAAGGTTGTATCTACCCATAACTTTGTATTCTTGTAATTTTCCCCATCCCCCATCTCCTCCTAGTAGTACATCCTCCCCCCATCCATTGTCTCCAATATATCCATCTTCACCACTCCTATCTCCTCCATCTCCACCTCTATCTCCCCCATTTCCTCTTCCATCTACCACAACTCCTCCCCCATCTCCTCCATTATCCCCACCCTTCACAACAATCTCCTTGGATATTTTCCACGATGCTCTTTGTCCTCTCCCTACTCTTCATAACTATTATCTAACCCCAACTATCCTTAAACTTGTCAATATCCTCAACCTCTATCTCACCCACCATGTGTCATAATTTGCAGTCATCCTTGCATTAGCCACATCTTCCTTTATGTCCCATGGTACTACTTTCAAACATTTAAAATTATCAATAACTATATCTTGGGATATCATAGGCCTCCAATCCATGATCTTCCACTATGTACTATAAAAAAATGCCTCTGAAATAGGTTTTCCCTGCACCAATCCAAAATTGTGAGCATTCATGCTCTAAAATGTACCTCTCTATAATGTGTATAATCCTCCTAGACAAGTATCTTGACTATTGACAATCAAGTAATTTCTCAACATCATCTACTTGAAACTTGCAATCCCTTCATGACCTCCATGTGATGGTGTCTAGGTCATCCATTACCTGCCTCTTGTAGGTCAAGTCTCCCATCCATCTATGTGTCACCATCCTAGCATATAAGTATACATAGGGAAAACCTATCCCTTGAACCTTATAATTTTCCAGTTGAGTAACCACTATGTGCTCCCTAGCCCATATGTGCATCAATGTCACCCTGTATGATAGACTAACCCAATATCTATAAACTACTTGATGTATATCATGATATAGGTGGGTGAGTACACATATTCCCTAAAAAAACATTGTAACCTCCTCTATCATCCTCTTTAAAACTCTTCCCCAACCAATAGTGAAGCCTCTCAATCAGTGGTCTAGGACTAGCACTCTACTAATCACTCCTAGTAACAATGGTAGTTTGTCAAACCTCCCCATAGGAACTCTCAATTCCATATCCTCATCCTTTATCCTTAGTTCATCTATCAATAATATCTTTCTCATCATATTTCTCCTAAGTTAGTATCATATATCACTCATTCTCCATAGATAAAATTCCTCAATATCTTCCAGACATCCTCTAGAGTGATTGTGATCTCCCTAGAATGCACTATTCTCACTATGTCATCACTCCACTAGTGTTTTCATCATCCCTATATTATCCTGCACCTTAGGAATATGATTAATATATAGGCCAACTATGCCTAGGAATGCCTCCTTTATCTTTTTTAGTTGGCTCCTTAGCATCATGGTCATTGGGTGTCACTCTCATGACATCAACTAATTTGAATCCTCATATAGCCATCAAATGTGCAACATTAGACTTAACAAAAAATATCCTTTTCTATTTTCGTCACATGTACCACATTATCTAGAATTCTCGTAATTCTATCAATTGTTCTACATTTTTATATGATTTGCTAATGCTCCTCTCAATAATTAAATAAATTAACATTCAATGGGTCTTTAGTTTTTTTCTATGGTAAACTCATTTTTTGTCTATACGAGACAACAATGCATCATAGGGATGTCCACGTGTTGTGTTTTCATGATTTTCTAAGAGCCTACCAATTTTCTTAGAATACCTCTAAAGCCTAATCTTTTGGTCTTTAAAAATCTCATCCTTTTATCCTAAATAAAACACTATTGGTATAGGTTAATTTATTTTCCCTTAGT
Organism: Sequoia sempervirens; assembly: GCA_007258455.2. NCBI lineage: Eukaryota > Viridiplantae > Streptophyta > Pinopsida > Cupressales > Cupressaceae > Sequoia > Sequoia sempervirens. The sequence goes on along the minus strand of VDFB02067972.1, from coordinate 12,294 downwards.
CCTAGGTTTTTCCTACACTTAATTAAGCTTGCTTAGGATAATAAAATGAGTTTATTAGTAGGAGATAAGTGTGTGGTGTCCCCTTCCTTAAAGGGTGGAACCACTTTCCACTTTTGGTGGTCCATCTCAAATTTTTATGGTTGATTCCTATTGGTTGGATTTTCCACCTACCTCCTCTCCCAAGTTCTATATAAACTCACTACCTAGCTTGTATTTGCATACTCTTGCATCTTCTTTCAATATTTTGCATTTTATCTTTTTACCTGAGAATATCTTAATGTAATATCATCTCATCAACATTGGATGATCTCTCAAAGTCTTGTTTTGCATTCTTATGTTTTTCTAGTTTATGTAACTTTGATTTTCTCTTAAAAAGTTCCTTGGGTTATTCAATCTATTTTAGATTTCTAACATGGTATCAAAGATTTTGTTTTGAGAAATATAAGTTCATAGATTCTTGATTGAGAGATTGAGTTTTCTTGTAAAGATCTTGTAAATGCTCGTATGCTCTTCTCTTGAGTTTTAAATGATTTTGAGAATCAGAAGGATTTGCAAAGATCTAATAATCTCTTCATATTGCATACATGTTTTGTGAGATCATTTGACATAGTTACAAATGGGGGTTTGAAGCTTAGATTTGGCAAGCAACATTTTCTTGATGAATTTTTGGCTTGGAAATAGACCTTGTCATTGTGTTCAAGAGGCCCAAAAACCCCTATTCTCATATAAAATTTTTCTATTTTAGATGAATTTTATTTTTGGAATTTTTTTTATTTTGCCAAGGAGTCGTCATTGCAGGCTAAATTTAGCCATTTCTAAAAAAATCATAACTTTTGGCCACGGTGTCTATTTTTTACAAATGAGATTTTGTTAGAAAGCTAGAGACAAGCACTTTCCATCCACAAAGGTATTGAAAAGAAAAATTTCCATTTTCTGCTAGATATTATAGGTTGAGACTATTTGGTACAAATTTCTACAAAAGGCCATAACTTTTTCCCCGGTGGTCCAATTTGTGGAAACAAGTATGTGTTGGAAATATCTTCGAAAGCACTGCACAACCATAAGGGTACTTTTTCCAGATTTTTCTTAGGTTTATTATCTATCGGAATTTTTAATTTTGGATATTTTAAGCCTATTGAGCATTGTATCTCAAAGAAAAGCTTTGTAATTGCACTGAATTATAAAGTGCCAACCTTATAATATTTGGGGGGTGATCTTTGATATTAGTGAAAAGGGTGGAAGTCTCTTGGTGCATTTTTTTGATCTATTTTCTTGGGCTCTCTCATTTTCATGGATCATTATAAGGTTCCTTTGCTCACATCATATAATTATTCAACAAGGCATCAAAATTCATGGACTATTGTAATGACTGAAGGTCACCCTCTATATGTTGAAAATAAGGTTCCTGAACCTATAGATGTAGATAAAAAGATAAAGTGGATGATTGAACATACCAAAGCTCTTGGATGTCTTCATAGACTTGTTTCTCAAGATTTGTTGTTTCAAATTGAATCATGTAATAATTATCATGAAGCTTGGGATAAATTGAAAACATTAAATGGTACTACAGATGAAGTAAGAGGCTATCAAATGATAATGAATTGATGAGCCTTGATCCTAAGAACTTTGACAACATCTAGGACTACATCACTAAGGTTAATGATCTAAGAGAGTAGTGTAAAGCATGTGGAATTGATAAGGACATTCAGTTGCTCTATAATACAATAAAAAAACATGGTCTTGATTATGATTCTTTTGTTTCTAGCTTTCATACTTATAGGTTGACTGTGGGATCTACATATACTACACGTTTATTTGCATCATTTTTTTGAGATGTTAATACATGAGCAACAAAAGATTATATCAATGGGTCTCATCAAGACTTCTAAATATCAGGCATTGTTGGTTAGTCAACTGAAAGGATTAGAATCAGATAAGAAACATAAGAAAGCAAAGAATAAATCCTCTTCCAAAGAGAATTCATCTAAGAAGGAGAAGCCAACTTATTCATATTTCAAGAAGCCTGGACATGATGAACATTCTTGTTATAAAAAGGATATTGATGAGTTGAAACATCTTCTCAAGAAGAATTAGATTGATTTTCCTTCTAGAATGTCCGAGTCACCTTCTTATTCTTTTTCTTCTTCTTCAAAATAGTCTAAAAAGGATAAATGTTATGCTAGTTTGTATTCTACATCAGGTAATAAATGGAAAGATCTTTGTGCTTCTACAGTTCTTGGATCAGGGAGATGGCTTCTAGATTCAGAAGCATCTCATCATATGGCATCTTCATAGTCAATGTTCTCTTCTTTTGAGCCTTGTACTATGTCTCATATTTTGATGTTGAAACAATAGATACATGAGTGAAATTGGGAAGGGTTATATTAGTTTTGGGGACAAAAATCTCTAGGATGTTTTGTGTGTTCCTCATTTGATGAAATATCCTCTTTCCATATATTGGATTGCACATGGTGGAGATGGGAGGACTATGGAGTTCATTCCTGATTCAGTCATCATTCAAGACTTGGAGAGTAGAGAGATTATTGATACTGGGATGATTGATCATTCATCTCAATTTTATACCTTTGCATGTTTTTCTTATGATGGTGAAATTGTTCCTTCGAATGTTTATCACACTTCTAGTGTGAACCATGATTCAGAGGAGACATTTGGTTCTTGAAATTGGGAGTTCTCACATCAGATCTAGTTCTTGTGCCATGCATTCTATCTCCTCCATCTGCTATTGTAGTTGTTGATGATTGTGTTGCTACAAATATGGCTTCTTGTGATTTAGTGCAGTAGGATATTCGTTATCTTTTAGATGGTTACTTATGATGGCTCCTTGATAGGTATTTCAAACTTGTTTGTAGAATCTCATATTGTAGATTTTGGAGACATCATTGACAAAATTCTTCTCTTTGATGAAGATGCTCCTTTTTCAATTTTTGTAAGGGAACACTTTGACCCTCTTGTTCATTATCTACATGATTGTGTCCCTTGCAGTTTGACATGAGTGTGGATACTTTTGGATAGAATTTGGAGGAGGCTTCTTTTTCTTCAAAGGAGATATCTTTTTCTTTGGCTTATGTTCTACATTCATCTCTAGTAGATTCTAGATTTTCCTCTTCAGTAGTGTGGCGTAGAACACCTATTTGGAGTGTGTCACCTTTCAACATTAATGACATGGAGACACTTGAGAATGTTTCAGTGACAACACACATCATCCATCTTCCTACATATTTCATTCAGGAATGGGAAAAACTCTTCCATACATTCATGGTTTTGTTTCTTCCTAAGGGGAGGAATGTTGTTCAGTGAGATTGGATCATCTTCAACATTCAATGTTGAGCTTCTACCATTGAGGAGGATTTTCCTCATCTCTCTTCTTCTTCTCTTTTATGGGGGGTATTTTTCCTCACATGGGGTTTTGGCATTCTCATGTAACATTGAGAGCCTTTTTTGTATTTCATCTCTCTTTTGGGGAGGATTTTTGTCCCACTGGGTTTTCTCCTTTTCTTTGTTTGTGAGAAATTTCTTTGCATTTGTACATGGGTACCCAACATGGCCTCATTTTTCAAGAACCATCATCTTTTCCATCCACATAAGTTGTTCTTAAGGGGGCATGTTGGTGTAGGTTTTCATTTTCCTAGTGGGTTTATTTATTTTCCCTTAGTCCTAGGTTTTTTCTAAACTTAAATAAGCTTGATTAGGATGATAAAGTGAGTTTATTACTAGGAGATAAGTGTGTGGCATCCCCTTCCTTAAAGGGTGGAACCACTTTCCACTTTTGGTGGTCCATATCCACTTTTTGTGGTTGATTCCTATTGGTTGGATTTTCCTACCTACCTCCTCTCCTAAGTTATATATCAACTCACTACCTAGCTTGTATTTGCATACGATTGCATCTTCTTGCAATCTTTTGCATTGTATCTTTTCAGCATGGAATCTCTTAATGCAATATTGTCACATTGACATTGGATAATCTCTCAGAGTCCTGGTTTGCATTCTTATATTTTTCCAGTTTATTTAACTTTGATTTTCTCTTAAAAATTTCCTTGGGTTATTCAATCTTTTTTAGATTTCTAACAAACACAAATAAAAATTCTTTCATCATTACATCTCATCACCTGAACTTTTTCCTTAATGTTGTCAAGAGACATCCACCCCTTGAGATCACATCACTTTGATGGTGTCAAATTTCCTCCTCTACACAAAAAATTATCATCTAGAAAATATAGATTATCGATGGTGTCAAATTTCCTCCTCTACACAAAAATATTAATAGCATAGAATACAACATGAAATTACAAAGGTATGCAATTTTCAACATTACACTATCTCCAATATTGAATATGGCTTGGTTCCCAGAAAAAGTATTCTCATTTTTCTCTCTTATTCCTTAACTCTTTCTCTCTTTCCTTCAACTCAACTAGATTATACTTTTATCTAATTTTGGTTTCATTTCAATTTTATATGTTGATAAAGAATAGTTCATAAGAAATTAAAGATTTCAATAATTTTACCTCAAGTCATTATAATGTTTCTTTGTGTTTCAAATAAACATATTAAATGATATTAAATAAATTAACATAATATTTAGCATATTTATGTTATAACTCTTCCTATAAATCTAAGCTTTATCTTCAACTTGATCTTGTGTGATCCTTTCTACTAAAATTCATACCATTCCCCTTGTTAAATATTTTACCTCTACCACTAGGTTGTCTTGTAACACCAAGCCTTGGTGATCTTAAGACATTAGGGAGATTATCTTTTTAATTTCATTTCAAGAGAGGAGTTAGTAACTGAAATGTGAACTCAAATTACTTCAATAGACTTACTTACAAGGGTTAATCCTAAAAATTAACTCAAATATAGTAAATTTATCTTAATTTATAATTATAGATACTTAAATACATGTATCCATACATTCATATTATCATGTTATATCATATTTATAATGATATAAGAAGATGATATATAACATGATTATATATGTAAGCTAACCCATACCAATGGAGGGAAAAAAAAAATATTGCACCTCTCCTTTTATATGGAATTCACCAAATGGAAGTCCATACACCAACATTTGGATTAAATTCAATTTACTCAATTATAATCTCTAGGTTTGTATGTACTACCAAAATGTTTACTACAAGAAAATTGGAACTAGAAACACACCCTATATTAACATTATTATTACCACTTCTATTATTGGAAAAAAAATTATTTTTGGAACCCTTAACATATAACAAAAGTGATGGTGAATATGATGTCATAAAACCTTGGTGTAGGATCATATTCTTCCTCTAGTGTAGGATATGGTGATGGAGAGGCGTTAGGAGAGGACCTAGATGTTGCTTCACCTTTTGGCTCTAGGATGGATTTGCAAAGTTCAATGTTGGTTTTGGGTAGGGCGTAGACAAAGGTGTGATCTCTTGTGTGAACCTTAGGTTTAGCTATGTGTTTAAGCTTTGACTCTACAAAAAAAGTCATTGGTGAATGTTTTGATACAAAGGAAGCTAGTGTTTATAAGATTGATGCTTGGGAATACTTGGCAGAGGAAGACAAATATCCCTTTTTTCCCATCTAATTATTATTACTTGTCTTTTGATGGGGATATTACTGAGGATGTTTTTTGGATGATTCAATGGAAGAGGAAGATTGAATTCTTTTGGATATCCTTCTTGAGTCCAATTTGAAGGTGAAAAGGCTTGTTGGCGAGTTTGTGTTGGAGGTCAACAAAAGAACTATTTTTGGGTCTATGTAAAGGGTTTCTCCTCTCTTCTTTAAATGATCTTGCTATATAGTCTATGATGGAGAAAATTGATGGAGAATAACATATAGGGTTCCTCCCTTATTTGGGTTTATCCTTCATTTCTTCCCACAAAAATATGGCCTTATCGATGTCTATTTATTTTTCTTAGGAAGACATGGGACTTGATTTTGAGCCTGTTAATGAGGGTTTTTTTTCTTCTTTTCTTGTGGAACTTAATTAGTTGGATGTTTGTGGTGCTTCAACGGCTAAGAGTTTTGGTGCATATATGGCTAATGTTTTTCCTCTAAAATATGATACAATGGCTAGGAGTATTGGTACTATTCTCATGTCTATTGTTTTCTCACATCCTACTATGAAGGAGGTGTATGGTGCTAACCTATAGCTAGATTATGACTATGATTAAACTGATGGGATTTCCTCTAAGGTTAAGGAGGAAAGATAGTTCCAAATTGATATTCTTGATTCTCATCTTATTAAGTGATTGAGTTGGCTTAGGAGCTCTCTTGTTGGTAGATTTTGTGGCAATCATCCCAATATTGATAATGTCAAAATATAGGTTCTTTAGATTTAGAAACTTAGAGGTCGAGTTGAGGTAGTTCTATTATTTTAAATGGTTTTTTCTTTTCTCTTTTTTTATTTTTAGAGTATTTCTCTAGGATCCTTATTGATGGCCCCTAGTTTCTTGACACGAATAGCCCATTCCTTAAAAATTGGTCTCCTGGTTTCAACCCAATGAAAAATACTTTAATGTTTCCTACTTGGGTTCATTTATTAGGGTTGTTTTTGCAGTATTGGCATGGCAAGATTTTCATGATTATTGCCAATTATTTTGGGAAATATTGTGCTACTAATAAGATCAAAAAATTCATGAAGCATTTTCTATTCTATATATTTTGTTTGGTTGTGGAGAATAACTAGGTGCTTCCACTCATATTACTTTTTCTTCAAAATTTGGAGACTAGGTGCAATAGATTGAATATTAAGACTCACCAATTATTTTTCATTCTTGTGGTAAAGTGGGCCATGCCTTCACTTCTTTCTTGAGAAATAAGAAACAATTTTTTTTTTGTAAGGAAAAGGAAAAATGTTAGCACATATGGAGGAATCCATTACTTCCTTTGAGGAGATTCAAAAAGAAGATAAGAAAGGGAAATACCCTATAGTCTATTTGAGGATGGAAACTTCTTTTAAAGCTTTAGAGTTGGAAGATGGATTTTCCAGTGGTCTTCTGATTACTCCTTGTATCAAGAAAAAAAGATTTGGGGAGAAGGTGTAATGTTCCTTACTTAAAAATTCTATCATACGACAGAGTATACATATAGATACAATGAATGAAACCAAAATTGGAAAACATAAAACAACATATACCCTTGGTATATTGAAATGATTTAGAATTACATCCATTGATATGAGATGAAAATTACAACTTACAAACATTGATCTAGAATGATGAAAAATACTATTAAAAATCAACAAAAAAACTATTGACTTTCTTATAGATTCCTTGAAGCATAGACGCAATCCTTGAATGAGAATTTCGTCAAGAACCAAAGGGGTTTCATCCTTTGATCCTAGTGATTGCTAGTCCACATGTCTATTACAAGAATTGACTCCTTACATTTATATGCTAATAATTTTCCCTCAAGGGATAGGTCGGCCTTGAGCCAAAATGGTGCCAAAGCCCATAATTCAAAGCTCAACATGCTATTGGAATCAAGGAACAATGAGGGGATGAATCAATGTTCTATAATTTTTAACTTTATTGATCTGATCCTTAAAGTACTGATAACATTCAACCAAAATAAAGATGCATGAACATAAGACAAATAACCACAACGCCATAACACAAGGATTTTTAACGTGGAAACCCTGTTAGGGGAAAAACCATGGTGGAGGTCAATCCACAATATTATCCGAGTATACTCAAGATGAAAGTTTACAAAATGGGAATGCACTTGCATTTAGGCACATTGCTAAAAAAAAAATGCTCATTGCCTTACAAAAGGTTTAGATTACATCCAAAAGATTGAACTGATAAAGTAGAATCTACAAATGCTTGATTACAGTTCTAGTTAGGCTCATCAATCAATTTTTGGATCTTCTGTCTGATTCTACACTTCTGCTTTGTTCTGCTTTAATTCGCTTGACAAGTTCCTTAATGCGCAAGTGAAACTGTGCATAATTTCTTTACAACTCTTCTAAAATTTGCAACACACATCAACATCCATCAAACACACATCAAAATGATATAATTGATCACTTATATATTTGCGACTAAAGATTTAATCGCAACATGTCAACTTCAACAAAACATAAAAATATTTACAAACTGTTAGCTCAAATCATGAATAATATTCAATGCACATCAACCAAAGTCAACCACAACATAGTTAGGACCCAAATAAAAATGCTCGAACACAAAAACACTTAAATAATTACTCCTCAAATATCCACAATACACTATGTTGACTAAGTTGGCCTTCATGCACTAATGAACAAAAAATTGACCAACTGGATCTTCTAACTTGTACAAAAATTGATACGAGGCACTAATATTCAAAAATAACACATATAATACACCAAAAAATCTTCCATAAGATCCACAACACAAAATACTAACATAAAATTTCATGTGAATTGAAGAACACAAAACTATCGGATGCTCTGTTCTAGCTTAATACATAATCACTAATCTTCAATCTGTCTATCGGTATGACCAAACAATGAAATGCAGATTGAATCATTGACAAGGGTTTCCATCAATGAAAACACCAAAAAAAAATTGTAGTGTCTCTTGCTAACAATCTCCCCCTTTGGTATTGATGGCAACACTTAGTGAAAAATGACTAAGTGTCAGATCAGTACCAACATGAATTACACTGCCAACTTTAAAACTTTAGAAAGATCTTCAATCACAGCTCAAAACTACAACTACCATTGAGATGAATATAATTTTTTCACCGTTCTACTCTCCCCCTTTGACATCAATGGAAAATATGGGGAATCCGCATAAAAACTTCAAACTACATATGTACAAACTTCTTTCTACAAAATTGGTCTTCAACAGGTTCAAACTTATGTCCCAACCCTTCTTGAGACTCACCAAAATTGTCATGTGACCATAGAATAAATAATATTGCATCTCTACAGATTCAAGATTCATTGGATCACTGACCGCCATAGCATCTTGTGCTTCCTTCAATGCACTCAACATTGTTTCCATCTTCAGACCAATTAGGCCTTTAAGCTCACATGCTCTTTCCACAATTATGTCATTATCATGCTTCAAGATCTTTATTTTTTCAAGTAGGGATATACCTTGACCTTCTTTCTCTCCAATAGAAACAATCAAAGGATCAAAAGCATCAGAAATAGCATATAACTATTTCTCATGATCCTTAATCTTTTTCTCATTGTCCTCAGTAAATTTTGACAAAGATAAACATGACTTATAGATATTTCCACCTTTAGATAGAGCACTTTGAATATTCTTAAAACATGTAGCTAATAGAGATTTATCATTAGCTATCATACCTTTCAACTTACTGAACCTTTTAGCATCAAACTCCTTCCGAACCTTGACCATAGTTGACTTCTCAAGGGACTCAAAATGAGTACTTACAAAATTAAAAAGCTTCTTCAGCTCACTGGAGGGAGAAATGGATGAATCCTTAACATGAGTAGGAATGATTCTCTCTAGAACACTAGATGCAAAACTCAATAACTCACTATCCTCAATGTGAGACTTCAACAATTCTTCTCTACCCTTCGCCTGCGCAAATGATGCAACTTTTGATTTCTGAATCAAAGACAAAGTAGAAAAATTAATAGGACCTTCACCCAATTCAAGGTCAAACTCTTCCTACTACACTTCCAAAAATTTCTTCACAGCCTTTGCAGTGTCTCTTGCTTCCACTGGAACTTCCTTTACTTCATCCTTCTTTTCTTCAACTATTGTTTCTTTAGCTATAGATTTTTTCTTGTCTTTAGGAACTTCAACTTCTTCACTTGACATCTCTTTTTCTTCAACCAACACAACTTTAGAAGCTTTAGTCTCCATAGGAACTTCTGTATCATGCACATTAGGAGGAATCAGAGTGTCCTCAACTATATCCTCCTTTACCTCTTCATCCACTAGACCAGATGCAATATCTTCAACATGCACTTCATCAAAGACAACATTGATTCTATTCTTTAACAAGACTTCTTTTAAAATTCTTTCAGTTTATTTTGCTACTTCTTCAGTCCTACCAATCATAATCATATTTACTCTTGTTTTTCTCTTGAGAACCTTCTTAGCTTCATCCAAGATTGAATTTATATCTTCAATAGACATTACCAGACATAAGTTTGCAAGAATTCACTCTCTCATTTTCTCTTCTTTTGTCCTTGCACTTACTCTCCTCATTTCTAGAATTTCATACAGTTTTTTAGATAATTGAGACATTATTTCAACAAGAGCCATATTGAAATTGTTCAAATATTTTATTGTAGCCTCCTCAAGAAATCTTTGACCAACACTATCAAAGGTACCATATACTTCGCATAGGGGCTTAAGATTACCATCCTTGATTATACCTCTCTCAACTTCCTTTACAGACATACCTGATTTGTCAATTTTCACTTTCTTCTTTGCTTTCTCTTCTTCACTGGAGGGCTTGTCCTTAGTGACTTTTGTTGCTTGGGTGCCCATATACTTTATTTCTCACTTCTTCATCAGATTTTGTCTCTTCATCTTCTAAAATAGCTGCATAAACTCTTGTTCTCTTATCCTTCTTCCTCTTACCATGTGCCTTGGCTTTAGCTTTTATAGGGGTTGACTTCTTTGCATGACCATATAGGGGTGTAGAGCTCCTTGTGGATCTAGTTTGGGTAGAGGATGCTAGCAGACTAGAAAATTCAGTTTTAGTAGGCTCTTTTTCAGCTTCTTCTCTCTTCCTTCTAGCTTCTCTCGCATCTTCTACAAATATACCCATGCTCTTAGCAAAGGCTTCAACTTCCTTCCTTACTCTTTAGACTATCATTGGCTTCTTCAACTTCTCATGTACTTTCATATCTTTTTTTGCATAGGTTGCATACCTCTCTTTAGTTGGATCTAGAGGCTTACTCAACAAATGTTGTGCATATAGCTCCAAGATGTTCTCCTCAACTTCACAGCCCATTGGCATAATCTAGAATGTTCTAGGATTTGTGGCTTCCATCAAGCATTGATCAATATCCACCATAAAATAGATTGTGTCCTTATACTTCTCCATAATAGAGGTGGGAATTCTTTCCCTTGCTTGCATTACATTCTGAAGGTTATTGAGATATCCCTAGATTGCAGTTTTCTTGGCTTGACTATCACCAATGGTGTATAATATGTCTCTAATTTGAACAACTACAATCTTATTACCTCTTTGCCAATGCACTTTTCCAACTCTCAAAACTTCATTCATGAAATAAAAGAACAAACACAACAAAAAATTACCATACTTAAAAGTATTCTTCTTATCTTTCTTAATCTTACCAAGATTCTCCATAAGCTGACTTCAAAGTAACCCGCACAAGTCATACTCTACATTCTCCTTCACCATCTGATATGCTACATAAATAGCTATACCGGATACTGAATTATCCTGATTGGAGTGATAAATCTTGTAACCAATTACAATTGATTCTAACTTCACATCCACTTCAATAATATCATCAATTGTCATAGCTCTTTTATCAAATATTGAACTGGTTGCATTAGTGACAGTCTGATTCTTCACAGACTTCAAAGATTGGAAAACTGCCTGAGGAACTTAAACCAGTAACAATGCTTATAGATTCTTTTGTAATCTTAAAAGGTTGACTCAACCACATAAATTCAACATGAACTCAGCTCAAAATATACCAAACCCATTCACTTTCATCAGACATGGGGAATTTTATGATTTGCATGAATTTCTTCTCCTCTAGGGTTTTGAATCCGGGCTTAACACAAAAATCCTCTCCAACTATATGATTGGAATAAAAATTCAACAATTGCGAGCTCCCTAACTCCTCAATATTTTCATGAATGTATGCCCTAATGTCTTCAATATGCAACACCTCGCACAAAATAGATGAAAATGCACCTAAGGGCTCAGTCTCAATAGACTTGAAAGGATGCCACTTGAATTTTGGACAGGGTCTATCCTTGACTTCAACTACCAATGGAGTAGCCATTTTCACAAATTCACAAGTTTTCTCGATAAATACCTTTTTTCCGGAATGGGGTTTGATCACTGAATTTCCTTCACACTTGAATCTTAATCAAATTTTTCCAAATTACTCTTTAGAGCTCTTCAAACTTCTTCTTCTTCAAGCACAAAGTGACAAATGAAAAATAGAAATGACCTTTTATCATTCGACACCTAACCCTTTTTTCGCAATAAATGCTCTTACCCTAACTCATTTGGATACCCTATTTCTATACATTGTGAAAGATAACTCTTATACGGACCTTCAATTCTGCATAATACTCTATCCAACTATCTCATTAGCATTTG
>VDFB02067970.1:0-29080 GCA_007258455.2 Sequoia sempervirens | reverse complement strand
CATAATTAAGTAGTTTCCGTTCAGTTGTCTTTTCTTTCAATAATTTTTTGAGTGTCCTTCACACTATTCTACTGAGTTACAAAATTCATAAGAGCAATTTCTGAGTGACTTTATGCCCAATAAAAAATTCTAGGACACTGGTCTACGGTTTAGCAGGAAAACATATAGCAGATGTAGCCAAAAAATTGTTACGTAATTTCACTAATAGCTCAATTAGGTGGAGCTTTTATAGTTTTAGAAGGTTAAGGTACATTTTACTTTTGTTATATTGCATTCCAAGTGCATAAAAAACTTTAAAATCATTGCATTCATATAAATGCATACAACAAAGAACAAAGATTGTTCAAATCTTTTCAAGAAAGTAATCTTTATTAACAATGTAAATGCATAAGGTCTCATAAAAGCTGTGAGACTAAATGTTTTAAAACAGAGAGAAAATATTGTACATTTATAGATATTAAAGAAAAGGAATGAACATAAAAGGAAGAAGGACAAACCATTGCCTAAATTACGGGTCTCAATGGAGTTATTTTTTATCTTCAGTCATGTGCTTTTCTTGCGTCCAGGTGTCTTGTCCTTGTTGCTCTAAGTTTCCTACATCAGGAAGAGAAATTTGTGTTAGAGCAATGAAAGGTCTTAAATCTTGATATCCACATACCTCTATAAACATACAATGTGATCTTCAAGTGCATTAAAATAGTTAGCATCATCAAGATGATCAACAAACACAGGAAAATCAAATACATCTATCATATACACATGTTTTTCTAACTTGTTTGCTTCATGTGTAGATACAGGAAAACAAATGTTGTTGTTTTAATTCATTTGGTTACAACATGTGGGATAAATAAGGCTCCCACAAGGGTTGAGCTCAGTGTGCTTTGTTATGTTTTTAAAAGGCATTGAAAGATATTCATCAGATAGTTTATCTCTTAATGATTCATGCAAATGAGTACACACCATTTATGATAGTGAGTTGTTTGTCACCACCATAAGTGACATGTACTTGTTCTGGAAAATCATAAAGAATGAAGCAATCTTTTTTATTAGGACATTTTATAGAGGTGGCATAATGTGTTGATGTGCTAATCTCTGAAAGCATAGCATAAAAAATTTATGTGATAGTCATTATGTAATGAAGAAAACATCAAAGAGATATTTGAAGCTATCATAATTTATGTGATGATAAGAGAAATATGTGAGTTGAGGACTTGAATATCATATCTCGAGAGGAATAATGTAGTCATCATGAAATGGCATAAGCTAAGTAATGATAACAAGGAACATGGCATGATAGAATGCAAGGCGGAGCACATGAATTATGTTACAAGTGCAGTGCTAGTCAAGATTTTTAGTCTCATGAAACAAACATAATGACCCTTCATCAAAGTCTTTGTGGAAGCACAACTACATTACAGTTAAAGAGAAAACCTTACATGTTGCAAGCCATATGTTAAGGACAGCCACAAGGAGCATTTCTTTGAGCACATTTCAATATCCAATAAAGATAATGGCATCATGCTATAGAAAAAGCATTCCATATGTTTGGAATGCAATCCAATAGTAGAAGAGGATAGTTTTGGAGTATAAACAAGGCATCCATGCCACTTGATTAAATGTGTTAGAGAGATGTGATCTCATGGAATGATATTATTAATGCATATGTGCAAAATGGTTATTCTGAATCTTACATGGCCGTCAACGAAAAGGCATAATGATACCTTATAGTCAAGCCACGACCTGTGGCTATCATTTTGAAAATCTCTTAAAAAAAAATTTGTAAGTGAAAGGGAGTCGAGCACATGAAGTTGCAAAGAGCAAAGGAGATACTGATGCATTTTAAAATAAATAGAAATCAACAAAAGAAAATGGCGTTGCGGTTGGAAATGCGTTTTTATACATATAATTGATACAACTTTCAGAAAGAATGCATGGGGAAAATCACACATAAGAATGGAATTTATTCATCATAATTTGCTCAAATCAAGCTTCAGACAAGTTTTCTTTTATGGATAATTAAAAATGGTGCAATATTTCACATAAGAAAGCTTACCTATGGAGGATTTTTCTAGATGAATTCTCATTTTTAGTTTCAAAACCCTCAACTTGTGAAAATCATGGCGGTGCTCTTAAGTGTTTTGGAAGTGCAAAGTAAAAATGGGAGGTGAAAATAGTGTTTTTCCCATGTTTTTGCTTTAGGGTTTTCATTAACCCTAAATTTTTCTGACTAGCTTAAGCATTTTTGCTTATGTTTTGAATTTTACCCATCAAACTAATATCTTGCATTGAGTTGTGCTTGGTAAATATGGGGGGCCTTTAAGACTTTTATGTTTTACAAAGTCTTGTTTTCAAAAAATATAGGCTCGAAGTCAAATTTTTCTCCTTTTTGCATATTTTGTGACTTTTGAAATGTAAAAAAATTATGAAGTGATAATTTATAAATCACCTAAATAATTTTATTTAATTACAAAGAATAATAGCATGTGTTAAAATATTGAGTCAAAAAGAGGACTTTGAGGATTGATGAGTCATGCAAGCATATAGGAGAAGTTAAAGACAGTTTGCAGACATGGGGAGAGAATATAGGGGGCTTCTTTTTTCTCTTTGGAGCATTTGGAGTGAGTTTAGGAACTTTTCCTTGTGCTTTTATGTTGGACATAGTCAAATTTTGCTTTTACACCCTTTTGGAGCTCACTTGGAGGAAATCTTGTTGCTATATTCTAGGCTTTTTGGGGGCATCCGACATCGATTAGTTTTCAGTTCCCCTTTTGGTGGAGTTTCTTGCTGGAGAGAATATTCACTTCACTTTTCATTTGTGAAGTATTTATTACTTGTTATTTTCTACTTTGTGACTTTTGTGAATCCTTTGTAGAAAATATAGCATACTATGTAACTTAGTTTTGGACATGAAATTTAGAGAAAGCCTTGGATGCTATCGATACAAAATTTTTCCTTATTATTTAGTGCATTATTGTGTGTCCCACATGATTGATCAAGTTTTCTTTGAGAGTTTCTTCACCTCCTTTTAATTATGTCTCATGATTTTGATACCTTTATTCATAGGTGTGTTAATGCAAGTTACAGATTGTGTCATAAAATGTAAAATGACTTCTAGCTATGAGGTTACCCTCCTCCTTGAGGTTTGAGCCTTGGGGCCCTTCTATGAAATATTTATTCAGAAAATATATAGTAGTAGGTAGTGCAAGTTCATTTTCTATCATTACAACTAAGTTTTTGAAGTTTTGAGTTTCTTTGTCCTCTTTAGGTTTGGTTTATCACCGTAGAATAGTGTTTTTCTGGTTTTCAATTTAAGCATTCTTTCTCCCTTTTCCTCTGCAAGATTCAATAGATTAGATTAGGTGATACCAAAAGGAAGCCAGCCTTCTCCAGAGGTTCATTCTCATAATAGGTCACCCACAACCTGAGAATGCTCCCAGGTGTCAATAGATTGCTGAATTTTAAATTCAGCAAGGTGCAACTCTATTAGATAATAGTTAGAAAGTGAAAATTTGGTGAAATTTTCTAATTTCAGTGTCCTACTTTGGCCAAAAAGTGGGACATAGTATTGTGAGGTCACCCCATTTAGAACCTTCTACTTAAAATGGATGGTGCTAATAGACACCATTTAGAAGTTTTATAGGCAAGGAATGTTCTTTGTTGGTCAAACCTCTATTAATTATATCGTAGCTTAGTAGAAATGAACAAAGAAAACAACAAACTATACAATGATGCTTAGGATGCTAATGTAAGTTGAAAATGCAATGCTATGGTTCTCCTTGAGTTATTGGATGAATCAAAATGAGATCTTATGGATTATTCATAGATGGGTTGAATTAGGGCCCTTTTCCTCTTATACAACACCCTAGCACACAAGCTAATATTTTTTGTGCTTAAGTTGGCGAGTTAGGTTTGGGTTATTTTCCAAATTTTAGATTGAAATATGCTACTTGTACACCAATCATTTCATTAGGGACAACTCAATCGAGGTGAATATAAAATGAAGGGGAAAATTTTATAAGATGTGCAATTTTCACCATTATATTTTTCATCTACTTTGACTTAAACATGAGGTAATATAAATATGAATGTCAAAGAAAAACAAATAGACAACATGAAATTAGATATTCACTCTTAAATGGGATACAAAAAATGATATCAAATTGGTACATTCTCCTCATAATGAGTGTTCCATATTGAAACCTAGAAAAAAAAATAGTAGAATTTGTCAACAATGAATAAGTAAAAGTTAAAACCTGGATAAGGGATTATATATGGAGTTAAAGAAGAAATGTGATTCCATCTAGAATAAAAATTATTATGAGATATTCATTACAACCATACTCATCATTTAGGAATGTTAGTAACATTTTATGTCCCCCTCCTATTGGTTGTATAAGAGATCCAAGGAATTGAATGAGAGGGGGAAAATATGAATATGTAAAACTACATGAGTATGTACAAGAAGATAAAGGTATCATCATGTGATCTAAAACGTAACAACATACTAAGATGTGATCATAAAACCATATGTAAAACATGAAGCAAGATGACCCCCAATGTTGCGCCTAATAAATAAAAATAGAAATTGCTATTATATATATAATTTGATGGAATAATAAGTGCAAGATAGATCATTAAAAGCATATGTTTTTTTTGGGGGGGCGGGGGTTAATGGCCTTAATGTTTCCCCCAATATTAGCAATAAGTGACAATACATATTGGTAGATAACATGATAAGCATAACACATAAGCATACGAAGCATAATTAAGGTAAAAAAATGTAAAGTAAATTTATAATCATAAGATAAATGTCTAAGAACAAGGGTCATGTGAACATGTAATCATCCTAAAGATAAAAATGTAAGCATGATATGACACATTATATGTGATATTATAAGCATGTGAATCATGAGATAAATATCAATGAAAGCAATAAGTGACATAGAAGAGAATTCTACCAAGTTAGGGAGCACATGGGTAAAACATGTGACATAAGAAGTAATTTAAAGAAGAATAAATGAGAATGAGATAAGGATACACATAATAAATTATAAAGTAAAATCAACCATCTCTATGAAAAAAAAGTGCTTATTTGACTTACTAAGCAATTATTTTCTAATAATCTAATTTTATTCCTTCTACTACACTTATAAATCTAATCAAAAAATCTAAAATAAAATGAAAACACAAGAGCTAGAAAATGAATTATGGTTCAATAAAGGAAAGAGGAGAGATAGAAGGCATGTCCTTGGTTTAACAATTGATAAAAGAAGAATATAGAGGAAGGTCAAGGAAATATCTAAAATTTAATTTAGGAAATTATATTTTTGGAAAAGATGGCCTAAACCTTGAATTCAAGGTTGTGTCAAAGAAAAGTATGATAGTGACCTTGTAAATTTGATGAAGGAACACCCTTCGGTTGGAACAATCTTGTATCAACCAAAAATATTATTATTTACATTTTTAATTCTCACACACAAGCCTAAGTTATGAATGCACATTGTACCATGTGTTATTTTATTATGCACAAGATTAACTTGTGCACTCATGTTATCTATTTTCTCTAGGTGGTTTTGGTTGTCATATCCACCCTATACTTGTTGGTGGAGCATTGTGTAGTTTGTGTATACCATATCAGTTTGGTGAATGTATATTCAAATGCATTTAAGCCACCTCACAATATTTTTCTTATACTAAGCATTCCAACAACCTTGGAAAGGAAAACTAATGTTAAAGTATGTGAGAAAGTTGGCTAGTTTTAGAGTGGTTTTTTTCAAATATAATGATTAGATTTTAATGGTTTGTTAATTTGGGATTTTTTCCTAAGTGTTAGATTCAAATTATTTATGGAATTTTATTTGTAGACGATACATCTTTCCTTGCATAGTATATTTCTTCTTAGGTGCACACTAATGGTAATGACTTGCATTAGGTTTCCATATTAGTGTAAATTATATTTTGTGTTGGCAATACTTAATTTAGATGTTAGGTCATTTTTGGGTGGTTTATTATAGCATAGAAAAGAAACTTCTATGTATTTCTATATTTGATTAGGAAAAATAAGAGAATTTTAAATTGTATCAGAGAGGCCTAATTAGACTTATTT
Organism: Sequoia sempervirens; assembly: GCA_007258455.2. Lineage (NCBI taxonomy): Eukaryota > Viridiplantae > Streptophyta > Pinopsida > Cupressales > Cupressaceae > Sequoia > Sequoia sempervirens. The sequence goes on along the minus strand of VDFB02067970.1, from coordinate 22,974 downwards.
TGAATACACTCTGAGATGCAACTAACTATTCGATAAGACTATGAAGTTGTAAACACAAACAAGAGATTTCAACTCAAGTCTAGTTGAAAAAGAATGGTGAAAAAAGGTCAAGCATGGACCTAGACACAAATTTGTCTATTATGAAAAATGCTTGGAATAATACCTAGAAGCTTATTGTTATAACCAAAAAGTGTTTTGCTACTGTGTTAGTTATTCTCATCTTCTTCTTGTTTATTCCCTTATGCCTACCTTTATTATTACTATTTTTAAATGATTTTCCTATTAATCTAAAATTTTGAAACATAAGGGAAAACTTTACTTCTGATACTTAGATTATGTACAATCTTCAAGGGAACAAGTCCTTATGACCTATCTATAAGGTTTACATGACCCTTTCTCTCTTGTTGATTCCTATTCTCAATCCATCTACTTGATTCTTTGGAATTGGTGTGTCACAAATCTGTTTACGATGCCAGACCTACTTTATAATTAGTTTTGTTTTAATATATTTTTTACCTTTATGTTAAAAACTCCTTTATTTTATATCATGTAAATGTGAACCATCTCTTATATGTTTCTTATGTTCTAACCATTCTTTTAAATAAAAACACATCTTGATGTGTATCTATATTTTCTATCTATGTGAGATTCCAATAATGTACTATGAAAGAAAGTCCAATAAAAAATAAACCAAGTGATCTACAAGAATTTTAAACCATTTAGTGTGCATTTATTCATATACCACATACTCAAGCTCATGCATATTCCACCATATGCATAGGACGTGAATGCTCATAAAATATTACCATCATTATCAAGAAGTTGTCTGAGAAAATACTAAATACACTTTAAACATATGGCCAACCCATTTAAACAACATTTTAAACCTAAATATCTTTCCCACACATAAATATGGAGTTTTACATATCCATCCTATCTATATCTGGAAAATGAGACTATTGTCTATCCAGCCCCGAGAATGCACCTTTGATCGTATTTATTAATTAATTGAAAATCATAATAGAATGGATTTTTTTATTTTCAATTAATTTATAAATATGATCAAAGATGCATTCTGAAAGCTCAATAAATGTTTCCAAAAAAGAATATCATACAATCGAAAACACAAAAAGTGACAAACAAAAACACTAAATTGCACATAACACTGTCTATAACACAAAAACTGAACAAACAAAAACACTAATACACATAATGCATCCTTTGTGCCCATACACATCAGTACACACTATTAATTCCTTCTCTCATGCTCCAATCTGCTTAGATGCACTATCATCTGCACACATCATTTATATGATAACCTTGTTCACAAATACACATATGATTACTGGTTCAATACTTTGCATGTATAGGACAAACTCAAACAAATATCCCTGCATGTATCATGCAACAGATTCTTTTACCTAAAATTCCATATATTTTCTATCACATGCCACTATGAATCTTCTCTCACACAAAAAATAAAGTTTATTGCTTTATCCATCTTCACAGACTGTTACTAGAATTGACAGCATCCGGAAAAATCATATCCTATCTCCTATTATGAAAATATATAAAAAATATATGGTATTCTGGTAAATATTCACATCAGGTATTTTGTACTGTCTTGCACCTTTTCTCTGTCTTCCATAGCCGATGTCTCCTTCATGGGCATGACTTGTCTGCAATCTTACTGCAACTTTCCAATAAAATATATTGCGCATTCCACTTCATCTTTAAATTTTGATTTAGAGACATTTTGATTTATGAATATATATATTCTCTCATTTTGGAATCGTTCTTTATCTTTGTCTTTATTAAAAAGTGGTAAACATTTGTTCTATTTTTATTCATCAAGATTTACTTTTGATCACTGAATTGAATATGATTTAAGAATAATCATTTCGAATAGATATATTTGTTCTATTTTAAAGAATGATAATGTATCTGTCATTCTCTTAGACTTTTGCTCGTATTGTAATCTATGACAATGATGTAAAAAGAAATATATTATGCACTCTTCTTGTCTTAAATTTTTAATATTCCACATTTAATCTTAGAACAAAGAAACAAGTTGTGTCAATATACACTCGATTTGTACAATTCTCTTATGCTATTTCTTAACATTCTATCAACCTTTTATACTTAATCTTAAAACATGGAAGCATATTCTATCAATATACAAATGGTTTATACCATTCCCTGGAACTCTCCCATTATTTTTTCTATTGTAATTTATTGTCTTCTGTGCTTTAATCAGTTTTGTATATCATTCATTCAAGCCAGGCTTGCATATGATTGCTATTTTGGAATCCATGAACGTTCAACTTTCCTAGAATATCTTGATAGAACTGTTCGCTTGCCTGAGCGTGTATAAAAAGAGTGCACTTGTGATATGCACTTGTATGCATAAAGACCACCAAATTGTATACATGTACATCACAAGTCTCCTCCATACTCTTTTTTCTCTATAGAATCTTTATTTTATTTTATTTTCTTCCCTCCTTTGGCTTGTGCAATCATATACTTATATTCTCCCAGCTGCCATCCTGTAGCTGACAACTTTTCCTCTGTCATCCTTTGTGGTGCCATCAAAAAAGTATGGATAGCCTACAACTGTGGATTCTCTATGGTAGCAATGTCTTGTCTGCCTTTTTTTATTTGAAATCTTATTGATCTTTCTTAGTTGTAGTATGTAAAGGTGTTATTAAATAATTAACAAGTAATGATATTCATATAAGTATTATATTTATAAAGTTTTCTTTTAAGTATTTGATTAATTGAGATATAAATATTTATATTTATAGTATTTGTAAGAAATAATAGTTTTCTAAATATTATGGGTGTGATAATAGATTCTAGGAAAATTCACTGCTAACAATTTACCACCATGACAAATTCATCTCCATGACAAATTCACCTCATGGAAAATTCACCTCTAACAATTCATGGCAGTGAATTTTCCATGAGGTGAATTTTTCATGGCAGCCAATTTTCCCCGATAGTGAATTGTTGGTGGTGAATTTGCCTCAAGCCGTGATAATATTAGAGATTTTCAATGATTTCTATGAAATAAATAATGATTTTATAAGAAAGAAATAATTTTGAACGTATTTTTTTTAATTTATTAATATTGATGGGGAGTTTCAAAGATAATCAATTGTGACACAATTAAGACTAATTTATAGTTTTAATTTTAGAGCATGTACCTTTCCAATCACACTATATGTTTTTGGAATACACTATACAATAAACAACATTAAATATGTATTATTCTTATAAATTTAAGAAAATCACAAACCCAAAATTTCAAAAAACTGAGATGTCAAACGCCAATGGTCATCTGCTTTTAGCAGGTGCAGCTAGGGCTTTTCCTGAGCCGAGCCTTCTGGGAAAGGCTCCTCAGGGGAAGCATGGAGTCTCTATTTCAAACAGAGAATGCACCAAATGCAACGAAGGATGAGACAACCATAAGGGAAATGCAAGGAAGAAGTCTGAACAATGCAGTGGAGATTCTGCCTCAGAAAATGGTAGCCAGTTACAGGGTCAACAGGGCGACGCCACTTCTAGGAGAGAAGGAATAGTCAAGGAGTTTGAGAAGCCCAAGTTAGAGGGTAGTAAATTTGGGCAAGTTAGGGCAGCTAAGCATCAAAGTAGAAGATCCGTTGGGGGGAATGGAGGGGACCCTACTATCTACCCCTCTTCTAAATCAATCACTTTGGAACTAGATGGGGAGTTGGAGCAAGAAATGGTTCTCAATGACAAAGTTTTCTCTGGGTTGGGCCTGATTGGGAGATTCAAGGGTTTTTGGCCATGCTTGACTGATCTCCACCAGTGGATCTCTAACTACTGGAAGCCCCTTCTGGAAGGGTATGTTCAATTTTATCCAATGGCCAAAGGCTTTTTTATTGTGGTTTTTGAAAAAGAACGAGATAGAAATAAGATACTATGTGATTATCACTAGGATTGGGAAGAAAAACATATATTGTTGTTAAAGCCATGGCATTCGGCTTTCAACCCAGCCACTGAAGTGTTTGAGAGGGCTCCTCTTTGGGTGAGACTTCCTAACCTCCCCCTACAGTTCCGGTTTGATTCATGCTTGGAGGCAATAGGGAACTCTTTAGGAAATTTCTTAATGGTGGATGAGGGTTCTTAAAATCTTCTACATTCGACTTATTCTAGGATTTTGGTAGAAATGAATGTATCCAAGGTGCCTTCGGAGGAGATTCAGCTAAAATCTTCGAAGGGTTGTTGGGTGCAGCCCCTGGACTATGAAGGGGTTCCTTTTAGATATAGAATCTATCATCAAATGGGGCATTTGGTAGCTGAGTGTGCCAAACATAGAACTAACAAATCTGCTTCTTGGTGGAAAGAAGTGGCTATCCAGCACTACACTGTGGAGAGACAGGAGGAGAAGCAAGTGAGCTCTCAGCTGAAAGGTACTAAGGAGGAGATTCAGTCAATAGAGGAGTCAAATTAGGAAGGGAAGAAGCTATTGCAGGAGGCTAGAAGGGAGAAGCAGCAATAGGTTAAGGCAACCTCATCTCAGGAAGGGATTTAGGTTGAGAATAGTGCTAAAGTTGTTCTTAGTGGAAGTGACAAGGAGCTAACCTTCAAAATTGGAGTTGTGACACCTGAGTGTCAGGAAAAGGAAAGATGTTGTGAGGTCATAGGAGAAAGATGCTGGAAAATGGAAGGTTGATGATCAGCATCAACAAACAATTAGTAGTGGGAATGGAGCCTGGAGTAATCCCCTAGATTTATCTTTGGAATGGCAGAAGGAGGCTACAAGGGTGGAGGATGGGTGGCAAATGTTCACAAGGAAGAGAGCAAAGAATGAGAAGAATAAATCTTTTGCAATGGTCCTTCAATCTCAAACTAAAGGAAGATTAAAAAAGGCTTCAAACTTCTGACCTATTAATAGGTCCTCTAGGGATGTTTTGATTAAGCTTGATAGTTAGATGTAATCAAGTCTTATTTGTATTTATGGGGTGGTTAAAGCTAGATTTCGAGGTAGGTCTTCAGGTGTTATTTTAGGAATTGGTGGGGTCTGGAAGGGATTGTAATTGAAGTTGTTTTGGAAATAGCATTGTAATATTTTATTTTCAATTTTCAATAAAAAACTCTTATTACCGATCCAAAAAAAATAAAATCACAAACCCATCCCATTTGAATCACTTGTTTAATAGGTGTGAATACGATTAAATGTTTAAAGTTTTTTTATTATCACAATATGAATATATTTTTTTTAATAAAAGTGGTGAGGCCACAAAATAAATTTTATTAATGCAAAAAGTAGTTACATAAGCCGAATTTGAGCCAGGAGAAATGCTCGAAGAAAACCTTACTAACGGAGAAGGAGAAGTCTAACATCAAAAGTGGGGAATCAATATGAGATTAACCTTGAGAGCAGAAGACAATATGACCATATACAAAGGAGAAAAGATGATTGCAAGTCGAACGGAAATAGTTGAGAAGAAGCACTTCCTCCAAAATGTCGACCATGAGAGTGAAATTCATACGAGAAAAATTCGACTAAAGAGAAGCACTTCCCAACTGCCAACCAAAAAAGACCTTGAAAGTGTATGTGAAATATTCCAAGCTACCAGTAGAGGAGAGTCATTCAAAATATGAATATTATATCACAATATGAATATTATATACGTAAAAGTTGACGAAGTCATTCAAATAAATAGCAAAACATACATAAATATTATGACCATATGTTAGAGGATATCATATTAAGAAATCAAATTATTGTTAGTTGTGTGAAAATGATATTATATTAATACCATTTTTTAAACAACTAAAATCATATGGACACAATTGAAAAGAAAAAAAATAAAGATTCCAATTCATGAATTGGTAAATTGAAATTAGTAATTTGACATTAAGGCATTAGGGAACTTCATTTATAGCCATTATGTTCCCTTTATTTTCCCTAGATAAATTCTCAACAAGCATTGAAGACAAAGTTATGCTTACAATTCTTTTTTTTAAATCTATTTGTATGTAATTTCCACAGGTAATGAAGAGTTACATATAGTGTATTCAATTTATGAAGGCTCAAATATAATTAAAGGCATAAGTAAATTAATATCTAAAATAATAGTAGTAGTTGTTGTAATTGTGTAAATGAAGATAATATGAGCTTTAGATGAATGATCTAAATATATTTTCCACTTTGAATGAAGTAATTTCTTTCTACTTTAAATATTATTGTCCTATTTTACCAAATATAATGCTAAAAATATTAATAGATCATGTTGGAAAAAGGGTATACTTTCATACAATCATTTGACACTTGAGATCTTAAAGAAAATAAGTTGTTAAGAAATATATAATAAAATAGGTGAAAGTTAAAATATAATCCTTCTTGTCTTCTTCCAAACAAAGACCAATTATATAACTTAGGGTAAAGCCTAACTTTCGCAGAAATAAGTAACACACACACACACACACGAAAGATTCACACTTTTGTATGGTAAGGGAAAAAAAATTATATAATTTATTGTTAAAACTCCTCCAATCATGCAAATTTATAAGAAAAAAGCAAGATAATGAATATAGAAAAGACTTATAGGTATCCTTTTCCAAATTCATAAAATGATAAATCTCAAATTTTCTTTATAGTGTAGAAAAATTGATTCTTATGAAGGAATAAAGCTTCCTTGAGAACCAATCATCTATGTATTGACATTAGGATGAATCAAAGGTTCTTCTACTTATTTCATAAATCCTTTTTATAAAAATGATTATAATAAAAAATAAATAAAATGTTTAAATTTTAGTATAACATGAACATATCTAGTTATAATGTGTACTTGTGAAAATATTTATCTTTGTAACAATAATTAAAAGCTCATGTGTAAATAAAAATAGAATGTACAAGTCTCAAAAATGGTTTTATGACTTTTTTAGAGGTTTGTCCATGGACACCAATGTGTAGCATGGATGTCCTTGTGTTGCACTACCATCTAGTATAAATGCATAAATGAAAGTTTAAAATTTCTCATAAGTAGTGCCTAATAAAAGTTGTTGAAAGATAGAATATGTTGTTGAAATTGTTGCTTCCTTTCAACCCATAGAATATGCATAGAGAGAGAGAGAGAGAATATATTTGGTTGGGTTTCTTATGAGCTTGCCTCGGTCAAATCCTTGTTTAAGTATTTCTACCTCCATGGACAACCAAGATTTTGATAATATTGGAAGATGTAATGAAAGTGGTTTTTTTGAAAAAAAGTATAATGATAGAGATATAAAATATCTTAAATGTATTACATGCTAACACCAGATATATCTATATTTTAACACAAATAAATTATATACAATGGGAAGGAAAAAACAAGGTGGAATGTGATCACCTATAAGTTGTCAGAGACTCCCAAGAGAGATATGAACAATTCCATAATGCTACCTTATTCAATCCTACTTTGAAATGATCACATGCTTGATATGTTAGAGAGCTTGTTGTTCATTCCAAAATCTTAAGATCATCTTCAAGAAATTGTAGAGTTCAATATGAGAGTGTGAGTGTCTTTGAGCATATGAGAGAAAAATAAAACTTGCTTATTTTCAACATAGCAAGTTAGGTCACTTTGTGAACAATGATATTATCATTTAGAGGTGTTACTTTCAAAATATTCAAAGGAAGGTAATGCTCCAATTGTTAGCCCCATGGTTGTCATTGCACCAAAAGATCGATCTCTTAATGCTCGATACAACCGCCAGAGTTAAGGGATCCATGAGAGGTGATTAGTCCATGTCATGAATCCCAAGGGAAGCGTTGACTATCTACCAATAATCCCCCCTCAACGTTACCCGGGGGGATTCAAACCCAACACCTTTAGCTCTGATACCAATTGTTGGCCCCACGGTTGATGTTGCACCAAAAGATCATGATCTCTTAATGCTCAATACAACCACCGGAGTTAACGGATCCACGGGAGGTGATTAGTCCATGTCAAGAATTTTGAGGGGAGCGCTAACCATCTGCCAACACCAATGACCACTACAATAATGAATTTTCATAGGACACTAGTCCCATTTGAGAAAGATAGATTCATAAAGTTTGAATTATTATAAAAATGCTTGATAAATGATATTATGGTGTCTATAATTTATATTTATAAAATATTCATATCATGGGATAAAAGAGGGGGACATTTTACAGTGTAAAATTGGAAGGGTATGTAATTTACAATGCTAATTTTTTCCCCCACTTTAGCAAGCATGTAAACTATGCTAAATATGCACACTAAAGTAGAAATAACTTATAAAAAATATTACCAAATGATACTATAGAGGAAGACCTGTACCGACAAAATAGCTAATGTGTGCAGTACAAAAAACACAAATTTTATATAGAAACTTACAAATTCAATATGACATATAATATACTACACAAAAAGTTCAAATTAGACACTCATGCAAACAAAAAACACATACATACATAACTTAACTAGAAGGAGAAAGAGACATAACATGAAGAGTATGAGATAAATGATTTAATAGGTATCACTATAGAGTCCATCTAATTCTTTTGATTAACCATGGTTACTACACGATGTGTTGTAGGATAACCATAAAAAGATAGGAAATATGAAGACCTATAGGTTAGAAACAAAAATCATAGAGCTTGGTCAATAGTTTGAGATATGTAGCATTGAATTGTCACCCTTGACAATTTCACACTAAGTTTAGTTCCCTCCTATGTGCTTGAATCTAATTATTCATTTAATTAATCGTTTTTAGAAAATCAAACAATGGGAATGAAAATAAGAATTTAATATTTTCCCCCTATGTTTAAGGCCCTAAAAAGTATGGGCCTAGACTAGGGCACCCCACACCCTTGTTTAGCCTTTTTTAGCCCCAATTTGAATATGCCGATGTTAGTATTTTATTATTTGAAAATCCAATTCTATTTTTCGGCTATCGACATTTGAATTTTAGGAAATTAGAAGAATTTCATATAAATACAAGTAATTTTCATCATTTCAAATCCTAGAAAATATATTGAGCAAATTGAAGATCCTAAAATCAGTCAAGGTAGATTCAAGGGCATAATTAGTACATTCTTATATCACTTTCATTGATCAAGATCAAACTTGCAAGACATCAAGAATAATGAAGCAAATTATGTGCAAGGATCTATTGTGATCAATCATGCCAAATTATGAAGATGTATTGATTTATCCTCTACATGCTAGCTACAACAATCTATTATATTTTGTGAACTAACCTTTTGTGGGTCTATCAAGCTGTAACATATGAAAAATAGAACCCAAAGTTTAATGCCTAAACCTAGGATGAATATCTTCCTTTTTCAAAGGTACATTAGGATGCAAATCAACAAGTTGTTTATATTGACTTTCAACCATAAAGGTGAGAGAATCAGACCTGCATCTTATCCTTTTGAGCCTTAGAATGATTGGGAAATGATTTTTTATGATTAACCTAATTAGACTATATGACCTAATATAAAAAATGCAAGATCCCAACAATGCATAGACTAAAATGGCAAGTTGAAAGCAGATTTGGGAAGTGTAGAGGACTATGTACCTGCCCAAAAAAATGTTCTTGGCCACTATAGAGGGGCATAGGTTCCCTAGGGCATATGAGTCCTTGTAAGGGTATCTTGCTCAAATTTTGCAAATCACCTCAAGTTATTGATCTTCATTTCTTGATTGCTTGAATTGATTTGGAGACCTACAAAAGGAGTTAGCCTTCACAAAATAATGATAATATGACAACATGAACTCACATGCACTTTGACATGATGCGTGTACATCTTGAATTGATGTTTAATAAAGCTCTAAAATTCAGCTCTTGACTTGCTCTTAAATGCTCTTAATGATCACCTCTTGATTTTTAATGTTCAAATGATGCAATAACTAGGTATTTATAGGCATTTATTCAATTTCTCAAAAAATAGATCTGGATAGCTGACCTTTGCAAGTTGGGTTTTGAAAATTAAAATGACCATGCCAACATGTCCAGAATTGGGTCCTGGAAGAATAGGACTCATTCACAGGAAAATGGGTCCTAGCCCTATTTTCTAATATATTAAGTGTCAAGGGTAAAATATCAATTGGATGCATTTGTTCAATGCTTGCAATTTATTGAAAAAGGATAAAAATGGGCCTCAAAATGCATAATTTAGGGAATTATTAGCTTAATTCCAATAAATTAGGGGGGACAAAACATGGAGTGAAATTGTCAAGGGTGACAATTTACAATGCTACATTTATCCCCCACTTTAGTGAGAGTATGAACTTATGCTTAGAATCACACTAAAATAGAAAATCTATGTCAAGAGGGATCCAATTGAACAAATGTTGAAGAGATAGGATGACTAAGAATCTAGGGGAGCTCACAAGCCCCTAGGATCCAAGATACCATGGCAAACCAATATCATAACAAAGGAACACACACATGTATGAAATGAAACAAGACAACATACAAAAATATACATGTTAGAAAACGTGAAGCATACATGATGAAAACACATGGCACGATAGAACATAAAGATGACAATGAAATGAAAACAAACATGATGTAAACACAAAGAATGCACACAACAAAACATAAGGTTAGTACAAAAATATTTGAGTCTATGTCGTAGAAAAAAGGACCCAAGTTGCTTGACATGGGATTAATTCATGATAAAATGGACTTAATGAGGTCTTAATCTAGTGTTGTGAGGATTTTTATGTGTCCACACTAGGTCTTGGGCCCTTGTAAATCGAATAGCATGTGTTTATTGACGTCTTGTAAAGGTGTTGTAAAGTCTTGTAAGATGCTTTCACACTTTTCTAGACTTAATTAACCTATTTCTCCCTAATTCAACATTATTAAATGTGTTTAATAACATTATTACATCAATCTAGAAGGTTCTTAACTTAAACTTAATGTTAAACTAGTGTTGTAATGTGTCTTGCACATTCACATTGGTTATTATGCCTTCCTAGGCTATGTGGACCTCATTTTAGTGTTGTAAAGTATATTTAATTACACTTTCACATTGCTTTATGTGTCCCAGGCCCTATTTGATATACACATCATCAAGAATAGTCCTCTTTTACCCTATATTGTGCATCCTAAGGATTTAATTGATCAAACACCCGACAAAGTTGCAATTTAAACCTTATTTCCTTATCCCTTGGCCTCTTAGCTGTCAAATTGGCCCATGTGGGACCCATTCACCATGCATGGAGAATCAGTCCCATCCAAGTGGGACCCATTCACCATGTGTTGAAAATTAGTCCTATTTGGCCCCCATTTTGACCTTTGAGCGGGAAGAAGTGAAATTTAAAGTTTATTTTTACTACATGTCGGCCTGTGATGAGGTATTATTGAGTACTAAGGCACAATTTTCTATCAATAAGTGTTTTTATCGTCATTTTACATCCATTATCTCATTCACACATCTCTTATCATTTATCTATCATCTATCTTCTCATCCAAGTCAAGTAAGCTAGGGTTTCTTCATTATAAGTCATCAAGTTAGCTTTCTAAAGCATTCAAGGGGTGAATCTTCATGTATTGTTGCAGCCTTTCAAGATCTATCATCATGGTAAGGTAATATATTCCATTATTTCATGTTTTATTCCATTCTTTCATCATTTTGGTTTAATTACCTAAATGGGGTTTGACCAAGGCAAACCCCCATGCTCTAACATTCAACATATCTCTCTCTTGTATTGTTTTTATGTAGATTTGAGACTCTTGGAGGCCTTAGAATCATTGGAGATCAAGTTGCAAAGGAATTCAAGTCTTCTCTTCATCATTCAAGTTAAAGAATCAATAAAAAGTCATTTTCAGACCCGAATCTGACAGTTTCCGAAGCAGACACCTATAGAAGACATAAGTGTAGATCTAAACCTACAGAATCAAGTCCTAAATTTTTAGATTCCTATAGGAGGACTGATTCACCATGCATGGCCAATTAGTCCCACCTATATGCCTAAAAACTGACTTTCTCATAATTCAATTCTTAGTAGTCATAAACCTATTTTTGGAAGTTTTCACCAAAAGCAAGACTGATTCACCATTTGTGGTGAATCACCCCAATAGCCATCAGCAGTGTTTTTTGAGACATTCTAGAACCTTCCAATAACATCAATTTTCCTCCAGGTGCACTTTGTTCAATCTCATCAATTTATGTTATCACTTGTTTTAGTTTCTAGTTCATTCTTGCATAACATGATGTGTTTTCAAACAAGTCATATTTCTTAGGTTTTGTATGTTTAATCAATCAATTAGTTCATATAACTACATTTAGATAATCTCATTTAGTCATATATACATCACACACATCCTAATTTGAGTGAATCATAAGCATTTTTGGCCCTATCTCTCTCCTTTTAGGTGAAAAACCCTAAAAGTGCAAGAGTAGCCATTAGGGTCCCAAAAATCTATGTTTCATTTTGGTGAACCTGCTATGTGAATTCCTTATTTTTTGGTTTTGGGGTCCATTCGTTCATCTTAGATTAGCTTACATTGCATTTTGCATTAGTTAGCTTGCATACTAGGGTTTCATTTTTGCATGTGTAAAAGTGCATAATAGGTTGCATTGTTGCATCTTTAAACATTGAAAAGTTCTCAAAATTTGCATCCTTAACTTAGGTCTGCATCTTAGCATTCTGTAAACATTAAAATCAGACAAAAATTTCTGAACATTTTGAAAAAAGTCCATATTGGGACTCATTCGCCACCTTGGGCGAATTAGTCCCTTTTGACCCTTGAAACAACATTGTACAGAACTCAGAAATTTGTTTTTAGGCTTTTTTTTGGTACCTTAACCTATATATATATCAATTAGTTGCATTTTTTTAGCATGCATTCCACTAGATCTCACTTAAAATAGCTCATTTCATGCATAGTTTCACCTCATATTTACATCTCCCACATTTCATTTTTTAGATTATTGCAATTTGCTTTGTTACATTGTACTTTATTTATTGTTGCATATAATTTTCTTTAAATGTTCCTTTGATTTGATTAAACATGGATTTTATAAGCATAACACCCCCTCTTATGACTTTTATTTTTATTATAACTATGAAGAGCATTGTGTAGACCAAAACATTACATTACCCATTTGTGTGAATGGAGGTGTAGAGAATCATAACACACATACTTGTTTTTCTCCCAATACCTCTCCTATTAGTGATGAAGGTATCTTGGTGAAATAAGTTACGAGTCTTGAGGGTCTTTATTTTCCCTTTCCTTATTCCCCTTTGGATGATGTTAGCAAACAAGAGCATAAAAGTATAGACATCCTTGATCCTCCCTTCCCTAATGCTCCTCCCATTTGGGAAGATCTATTTAACACTCATAATGGTCCTTCTCTTGATGTCTCTCCTGCTTGTGACGAAGCTACTTTATGAATTTCAACCTTAGATGAACATCTTGCAAGCTCTCCTAGTATGGTAAACAATATGGAACAAGAGAATGAGACTTTATACAAAACAAACAATCAAATAGAATCTTCCCCTAATCCCTCCACTATCAATTATCAAATACATTCAACCATTGATAACCCCCTTAGTGGCAATGAAGTTATTTTGGATGAATCAAACCTTAATTGTCATGAACATGTGGTTTTTTTTTCTCCTACAAACTCTACTTCTAGGAAGGATATTATGACCCAAGACAAAGATAATATCCTCTTCAAAGACAATGAAAAATCTCACTTGTTACGGGATGTTAACAATATTCAATCTCACCACACCCTTTAACCACCTTCGCATCCACTTCATCCTTCCAATAAACCTAAACTCATCCTTTACCCACCATCCCATCCCCTTCATCCCTCTAATCAACCCCGACACACCCTCTATCTCACTAACGCTAATGTATCGCAACAATCTAGTAATGATATTGTTGCTCATACATATAACACTCAAAATAATCTGCAACCGTTGCAACCAACCCCACCCTCTTTACCTTTACCCAATCCACCTAGTGCTCCTCATTACCTCCCACACACAAAGGATTATGACCTTAAATTGAACAATTAAAGAATACTCCTACCAAAATTTCCCTTTGGGATTTACTTCAGACCTCACCAACTTATCACAATATTCTTCAATCCACCTTAAACCAAATCACAATTCCTTCTGGTACAACTCTGAATGATGTAGCAACTCTTGTAAAAAAAAATAAACTTGACATTACCTTCCATCAACATGAGCTCCCTCCTTTGGAGTTGCGTAAAAAACATGATGCCTTTATGATCATTGCTCAATTCCATCGCATAGGTATCAAATGCACTCTCATAGATAATGGTTTTTCCCTTAATGTGTGTAGTGTGAGTCTCCTTGATTGATTAAAAGTTGATAGGTCACACATAATACCTGATTCTTTTTCTATTTGAGGATTTGATAATACAACAAAGCAACCACTCAGTGTAATCACTTTTCCTATTATGGTTGGGGTGGCTACTTTGCAAACTCCTATTCATGTCGTGCCTTATGATCTTTTCTATAATCTTCTTTTAGGTAGACCATGGACTCATGAGATAAATGCAATGCCTTCAACCCTTCATTGTATAATGAAATATGTCTATAAGAATAACATTTATCAAGTTGAAATAGACCCCAAGCCTGAAAGTTGCTTGCACCTTGAAAAAGGAGCTACAAGTCCTCTAAAAACATTAATTCCAACATCCAGCATATAAATTGAATGCAACAATGAGGAATTTCCATCTAAATTATTTGGTGATGGTTGGGGATCCTTAGAATTCACACATTCATTTATGGGCGAATACATATTCACACAAAAGACAGATGAGACACAAGACCAACCAACCATCATATCAACACAAAATTTGGACAACCTTTTGAAAGCATCTGCCTCAACCACTTTAAATGATGACGTAGACTCCACAACAACCTTTGATGAACACAATAATGAATAGCCACCCGATCCAAAATCCATGAATAATCTTTATGGAAAAGTTTATGAGCTTATGAAACAACTTGGATATATTGGAAAAGGATGTGGTGCTAGTGAAGAAGGTCTCTGTAACCCTATTGATCCTATCACACAACAATTAACTCATGGTCTTGGCTATTGTCGTGTGATAGAGATTGAAAAACCTTCACTCAACATCAACAATCTCACAAAACACCCTTCTCAACCATCCTTAACACCTAGTGGTCCTGAACATCATCCTTTACAAAATATGGAACAAATAACTACACCTTCACTTAATTTCAATGTCATCTCGTAAAGTGTTCATAATTTGAATTCGTTAGATTTTATACCTTCCTATCATGAGAAGAATAAAATTTCACACTCTAGCAACACTTTTGTATGTATGAGATCCAATACTAAGCAAGATGTATCTTTGTCACATACCACAAGACCACCTTCTCCTCTTGATCAAGAGGGTATCTTGTTGAGACTCCTCCAAGATCACTTGATCACCTTCCCTCCTCAAACTCAAAAGAAATGTTATTCCAAGACTTCATAATGCACCTATCATATCATTCACAGTCACACTACTAATGAATGTAATGCTTTGAGTCGTAAAATCCAACATTTTCAAGAGTTTGGTATGCTTCTTGATGTGGGGGCATCTAATTCCTCTAATTGCTATTAATTTTTACTCTTGCATGCATTTCATCCATCCTTTCTGCTCACCTTTGTCCTACACTCAATGGGGGCAAGGGGTTAGATATCCTTGTCCTAGTGTTTCACTTGTGGTTACCTCCTTTGGCTAGTCGTTAAATTTTCATGAATACGTAAATGTAAGCTTGGGATGTGGATGACATGCCTTCAGTTGGCTTGCATATGACATACTTCTCTCTTTTATGATGTAGCTTTTTGGAAACATGTGACTTGGCATAGGGCTTTCCGCATAAGCTCTCATGTCTTCTTCTTTCTCTTCTACTTTAAATCAATTACTCTTATTACGGGTGCTCACAACTGATTTAAAGTGGGGTCATACATCACCACTCACATTTCATTGTGTGATTTTATTTTTCTTGTGATTCCCTCTCTTAGAAGCATTAGGTACAATGTTGTTCAAGATGAGACCTTGCACTTTTCCTCTCTTGGAAATAAGATGATATCATTTGCACTTTTTCCTCTCTTGGATACATTGGGTGTAATGTTCCATAAGATGAGACATTGCACGAACAAAGAAAAATCCCTTTGAACAATCCTTACACGGTTTTGCATTAATGTTGTCTATGGGTGTCTTGCATATGAAGTTTTGCTTACCTCATGGAACTCAAAAATAATTTCCCTTGTGGCACCTTGTTATTAAAGTTATTAGGAGGTATAACTTTGACATGGTTGAGCGGGAAGCACACCTAGAGGCATGAATTTTTTCCATAGCCACCTTTTTGTTTGTGAGTGCATACCAACTAGCGTATATATCTTACCTTTTGGGCCTTCTCACCCTGCGGACAACTAGTTTTGTGGCCCCAGAGTGAGTGCATCTTTTCCATCCAAACTTTCTTTTTCCTACCTTTGCATGATTTTGTATCTTGGGGGCTTGTGCAACCTCTTTGATCTTTGTCATTCTTTTCCATCTATATTTGTGCATAAGGATCTCTCTTGAATGTCTACTTTAGTGTGAGTTTGAAGTAGGTTCATCCTCTCACTAAAGTGGGGGCTAAATGTGTCATAGAAAAAAGGACCCTTTGCTTGAAATGGGATTAATTCATGATAAAATGGACTTAATGATTTCTTAATCTAGTGTTGTGAGGAATTTTATGTGTCCACACTAGGTATTGAACCCTTGCAAATTCAATAACATGTGTTTATTGACATGTTGTAAAGGTGTTGTAAAGTCTTGTAAGATGCTTTCACACTTTTCTAGAATTAATTAACCTATTTCTCCCTAATTCAACATTATAAAATGTGTTTAATAACATTATTACATCAATCTAGAAGGTTCTTAACTTAAACTTAATGTTAAACTAGTGTTGTAATGTGTCTTGCGCATTCACATTGGTTATTGTGCCTTCCTAGGCTATGTCGACCTCATTTTAGTGTAATAAAGTGTATTTAATTACACTTTCACATTGATTCATGTGTCCCAGGCCTTATTTGATATTCACATCATTAATAATAGACCTCTTTTACCCCATATTATGCATCCCAAGGATTTAATTGATCAAACACCTGACAAAGTTGCAATTTAAACCTTATTTCCTTATCCCACGACCTCTTAGCTATCAAATTGGCCCATGTGGGACCCATTCACCATGCATTGTGAATCAATCCCATCCAGGTGGGACCCATTTACCATGTGTGGTGAATGAGTCCTATCTGGCCCCCATTTTGACCTTTAAGTGAGAAGAAGTGAAATTTATAGTTCATTTTTACTATATGTCAGCCTGTGATGAGGTATTATCGAGTACTAAGGCACAATTGTCTATAAATGTTTTTATCCTCATTTTACATCCATTATCTCATTCACACATCTCTTATCATTTATCTATCATCTATCTTCTCATCCAAGTCGAGCAAGCTACAATTTCTTCATTAGAAGTCATCAAGTTTGCTTTCTAAAGCATTCAAGGGCTGAATCTTCATGTATTGTTGCATAATTTCAAGATATATCATCATGTCAAGCTAATCTATTCCATTATTTCATGTTTTATTTCATTCTTTCATCATTTTGGTTTAATTACCTAAATGGGGTTTGACCAAGGCAAACCCCCATGCCCTAACATTCAACATATCTCTCTCTTGTCTTGTTTGTATGCAAATTTAAGACTCATGGAGGCTTAAGAATCATTGGAGATCATGTTCCAAAGGAATTCAAGTCTTATCTTCATCATTCAAGTCAAATAATCAATAAAAAGTCATTTTCAAACACGAATCTGACAGTTTCCGAAGCAGACACCTATAGAAGACATAAGTGTAGATTTAAACCTACAAAATCAAGTCCTGATTTTGAAAATTCCTGCAGGAGGACTGATTCACCATGCATGGTGAATTAGTCCCACCTATAGGCCTAAAAGTTGACTTTCTCATAATTCAATTCTCAGTAGTCAGAAACCTATTTTTGAAAGTTTTCACCAAAAGGATTGATTCGCCATCTGTGGTGAATCAGTCCCAATAGCCATCAACAGTGTTTTCTGAGACATTCCAAAACCTTCCAATAACATCAATCTACCTCCATGTGCACTCTGTTCAATCTCATCAATTTTTGTTATCACTTGTTTTAGTTTCTAGTTCATTCTTGCATAACACAATGTGTTTTCAAACAAGTCATATTTCTTAGGTTTTGCATGTTTAATAAATCAATTAGTTCATATAACTACATTTATATCATCTCATTTAGTCATATATACATCACACACATCCTAATTTCAGTGAATCATAAGCATTTTTATCCCTATCTCTCTCCTTTTAGGTGAAAAACCCTAGAAGTGCAAGAGTAGCCATTAGGGTCCCAAAAATCTATGTTTCAAATTCAATAAGGCAAAGAGACCTCAGTCTTAAATTATCTCAAATACTAAACATCACCCATCAAATAAATATTAGCTCCCATGAGGACTTGCAAGTTGTGTTATGAAACACATGACTCTAATGATAAGCAAGGTGTATTATGCTAAGTGGACATGTTAAAAGGAATTCATGACTCATACCATAGAAAATTCTAATATTTTCTAGACCTGAATCATAAACTAGAAGGTATGGAGGCTAGTGGGGATCGCTTTTCACTAGGTGATCCCCAAAGACAAGGTAGGAAAAATGAGAAACATACTAGGTCTAGTGAGGACTACTTTTCACTAAGTGTGTACCCATGAAAACCATACCAAGAGTTATAATCCCTAAGAACTCTGATAAGGTGCTATAAAATTATCAAGATGCTATTTCAATGCCACACTAAGTTCAAATACCATGAACAAAATGGAGAAGAAATACAAACTCACCTCAGGGGGTGCATAAAGTTTAATGTCTTAGGGGACGAACAAAACTCACCTTAGGGGGTACATAAATGATAATAGGATAAGGTTAAAAACTCGATGGAAAGAGACACTCACATAAATCAAGAAGACCATACTTTGATTGACAAGTCACGCTTCCTAGGAGATGTATGCTATCACTACTAAGAAGGGACTATATTCCACCCCCCCTTATGGATGATGATGTGTTGTTCCTTGTGAATGAAATATGATTGCATAAAACTTAATTTATACACATGCATAGTAGTGAGAATTTTGTGATACTACCACTACTACATAGCAATGAGCAGCTACTAATGTTATTGACTAAGTGAAGATAGTTTTTATGGTTTTGTTATTTTTAGAGGATAATAGCCAAGATCTCTTATTGTTTCTTATGTGTTAGGCTCTATGGGGACACAAATACCTTGTTCTTTGACACCCCATCCTTTTCCATTATATACAACTTGTTCTAAAAGTTCATAACCTCTTCCATAAATTGTGTTCATTGCTTTTGAAGAAGGTGGCTTTTCATGATCATCTTCATCATAAGTGGATGTGTAATTTATTTTTTCCTCTTTGATATAAGTTATGGAATTGGATGTTTTTGATGACTTACTAATATATTTTGTTGATACCATTGCTACTTATTTCTCTTTTTTTAATTTTTGTATAATCTTGTATTCTCCCATGAATGTTGATATCAAATATAATGAACCCCAACATCATCCAAAAGTTTTGTCACAGTTGAAAGACACTTATCCTTATCCTCATCTTGTAAAGGTCCCACTTTTGTATTTTGTTTCAATGTGCTAAGTGGATTTATCATTCCTATTTTAGTTTGTAAACAATTTTCAGAGTTTTGATCAAATTTTATCATGTAAACCTTATTGTTGTATATGTATTTCATTGAACAGTGAAGTGTTGAAGGCACTCAATTCATTTCATGAATGCATGGTCTAACCAAGATAATATTATATGAAATATATCATGGGGCATGAAATGGATGGGAGTTTGCAACACAACCTTACCAACTTTAACATTAACATTATCACACCAAGCAAATTTCTTTCCATAATATTAAAACCTTTGATTGAAAAATGAATGGGTTGAATTAAAGTTTTGTCCAGTCCAACTTTATCCAAAGGATTTACACTACAAACATTAATCCTTGAACCATTGTCAATAAGGATATGTTTAATCCTAACCCAATTAATAATAGTCATCATCATCAAGGCATCATTTTGTTTTTTTGTTTCCAAAGGAGATAATTCATTTTGATGCGTAGAGAAGGAGAATTCACTACTCATGAGTATCTTTATTCTCAAGAGAGTCCCAGGGAATGAACTTCACATTCTCAAGTGACACGATAAAAAGGAAAGAGTTTCAAAATTAGAAAGAGCAGGTCAGATAGATTTTCTAAACAGACTACAAAGCTTTCAACCAAAGGACATCAGCGCAACAAATGAACACTAGTACAGCGCATAGGAGTCCTAAAGGCACGTTGGCATCTTGTGTGGATTGAAAACTGAGAATGTCATAGAAAACAACAAAGTGACTACTTCTAATCTAAATGCTAAGAAATCTTGGAATGTGAGAAAGTAATAGAGAATAGCAAATCTGAAGTAAAGCAAAGTAAACTAAGTAAAATGTAAATGATAAAACTAAGGGGAAGAAAGAAAGTGCTTACAACAACCCAAGTAACAAAGGCTCCAGCAAGTAGATATCTTCAACACCTGCACACATAAGACCAAGGGAAAAATGTTGGGGCTATTTATGGGCTTGCCTCATTCAAACCCTCATTTTGGTGTTCCCACCTCTACAAATAGCCAAATAGATAGAGAGAAATAATAAGAAGAAATGAAATAAATGCAAGAGTGATAAAATAAAACCGCACTCAAGGAGGAGAACCCGTATCACAAAATAGAGATGCAATAGATAGGGTATGTTTGTGTGAATGCCTAATCTACAATTAACTAACAAGAGACAACAAACAAGTTTTAATCATGTTAGAAACAAAAACAAAGCACTCCCTATGCGATTCTTAGTCAAATGAAGATGAAAACATAAAAATGAAAGCATGTAATTAACTAAAATAGTTAAACCTTCATCCCATAGGTGGATTGGTGCTCCTTTGATGTGGAAAGAAGCCCTTTCCCAATCCCTTTGATAAGCTCCAATGAAGTAGTTGATTCCAAGTACCTAAGATGATGAAACAAGCTCAAAATATGATGAAAAATGGTGAATGCTATGAGTGAAAATGCCTATAGTGAAAATGCTTCAAGTTGTGGATCTATATTGTGTAGAGAAAGCCTCTACTTATAGGACTCAATGGTTGAAGAATGAGAGAAATTGGTGAATGTGGGATAAAAGGGGAGCCAATAGGAATGTGACACTTGTCACAATTCCATTGGATGAGGGTGGAGCACAATTTGGGGAATGTGTGGAGTAAAGGAGATGTAAGAGAAATAATTGAAAACGGTTGAGGATTTGAAAGGATGTAAGAAGTAAATGAATGTGGTTGAGGATTTGAAAAGATGTAAGAATCAATGAGGATGTAAGAGGTATTTATGGATGTATAAGAGGTTATTTAAAATCTTTGGAGGGGAATTGAATGAGGAGGTAGTTGAGAGGGATAATCCTAGGAATATTCCATTGTGAGGATAAATAGGGTAATTAGATAATTAAAAGAAATGCATTTCATGTGCAACCTAGTTAGTTGACCATGGGTTGATTTAACTCTTGAGGAGTTAAAGGCTAGAGGATTTGTTAATGATGATTAGAAAATGATTAATTAATTTGAGTGGTTAGGGAATTTATGACATTTGATTTTAAATAATTTGATTTATTTAATCAAATGGGAGGCTTTTAGGGGGATTTAATTAAATAGGATGAACATTAGTTAGAAGAAAGTGAATTAATCTAATAAAGTTAATTATTTGATTAATAGTATAAATTGATGAATTTAACTAAATAATGTTGATTATTTAATTAATTGGTTAGTTTGAAGTGATTTAGGAGGAAGTGGTGTTAGTTAATCAAAATCAGATGCATAATATCAATCAAAAAAAAATTAAGTGTCTACATTTTTCCCATCTTTGAAGCAAGGTACCTACTATGTTGGTTCAAAGAATAACACTACCAATATCAAAATTAAAAATAAAATAAAAAATTCAAATGCCCCATTATTGCCCCAATGGAAGAAATTACGCTACTACATTGCCCCCTCAATAGATCGGGCAAAAATTTTAATTTTTAGGTCAAGCTTGCGAAAAATATTCAACAATGATTCATGTGCAGAAAATAGCCTATGAAACACAAAAATAGGCTCACAACGACAAAAATAGGTCAAAACGGGCTTCAGTAGGAAAAAAACAGATTAATGGGCCAAAAAACCCTAAAAATACCCTCAAAAACCCTAAAATTCTAGCATAAATAGAAAGGTAGGGGTCATTTTAAAATCATTTGTGCACTCAACCTTCTAGATTTCTGGTGATTTTTCTCTAAAGTGTTGACAAAATGGTGGCTCATGCGCTTCCCAGGCATTGGATGGAGCGGTGCAAGAGTCCCAATGGCCTCCAGATGCAGGACCCCTAGTACAAAATTCAAAACTTTTCTCATTTTTGCATTTTTGGTGCATTTATCAAGGTCTAAATAGGTCAACCAAATGCGGCTCTTTAGGGTGTCGCAAATGAGCCAATCAACATCACTTTTTTCAATGTTGACCCACCTTTGTAGCATAGTGTCATGTAGCACTGTAAGGTCTCAAGGTCGTGCATGGAATGTTGACTCATCTTTGTAAAATAGCATCTTGCGGCCTAGGAGGGGCAAAGCACCACATTTGAATGTCGATTCGCCTATGTGGTGGAGTGTCACGTGGGATTGAAAGGTTATAGTACTGCCCCTAAATACTGATTCACCTTTATGATATTGCATCACTTATGAATATAGTGTCACCTTTGTGAAAGCACGGAGCATCACCTTTGCAATTTAGGGTTTTTTAATTTTTGAAAATGTGTCAGGTTGATTAAATTTGAAATCATGGGTATTTTGAATGTAG
>VDFB02067969.1:0-11496 GCA_007258455.2 Sequoia sempervirens | reverse complement strand
ACAGTATCCTTTTGGCATATGATTTTATTTATGTTTAGTAGATTTCCTTTAGCATGCATATTAATGCAGATTCATATGCTCGCTAAAGTGGGGGAAAAATGTATAATCATAAAATTGCAACCCTCACAATTTTGCATATGTTCTTGCGCTCGCTTTAGTATCCACTCCCTTAGCATCTTGAGTAGGGTCATTTTAGCCCTTGCATCAACTTCTTTCCCTTCTTAGGATGCTCCAACACCCCTTTTTAGTAGTTTCCCTTATGTGTCAACTTTGCATCAGACTTTGTCACTTTCCCATTTTTGTCATTTTGTAGCGTGATGTGTCTAGACACTAGCAGGTCATGCGGAAGTTCGTGGGTCGTGCTAGCATCCTATGATGTTTCAATGCTCAAACTACCATTTTCGATCATGTTTTCCACTTGTTAGCTAAGTTTGTCAGTGGAAATGGCTTGGGATTCCCTTCAATTGCCCAAGAAGCTTCTTTTCTTCCTTTTAATCCATTATTTCAATCCATTTTTGCATCTTCCAACTTCTTCCAAGTCTTGTTGCCACTTCTCTTGCTTCATTCTAGCTTTTAGCCTCACTCCAACACTTGCTTACATAGCTTCATATAGCTTGTTGTAGCAGCTTCAAGCTCTCTCAAGCTCCCCTTATAACACCCTTTGTAACTTCATCTCAGTCATGTCATTCTTGTGAGCATCTTGGGGTTCCATATCCCCTACTATTCGCATACTTGGTGATACGGGTTCTCCTCCTCAAGTGTGGTTTTCTTTTATCACACACTTACTTGGTGGTGCGGGTTTTGCTTTCACCACATGCTTTGTTCATTTCTCTCTTTCTCTCTATCTTCTTGGTTGTCCATGGGCGCGAGAACACCAAAACAGGGGTTTGACTAATGCAAACCCCTATACAACCCCAACATTCTCTCCAGATATCACACTTGGACGTTTTGAAAACATTTGTTTGGTGGAGACTTCATCACTCACGTGGTTGTAAGTATTTCTTCCCTTTCGTCTTCGTATCCTTATTAGTTCTACTTCACTCTATTTCAATTTTGTTACTTTCTCTCATTTTAAGATTTCTTAGCAATTTGAGTAGAAGTAGTCACCTTAGCCATTTTCTAAGATAAACTCGCTTTTTGTTCCATATGAGACGCCAAAATGTTGCGCTGTCATCCATTTTCTGCGTTGACATCCTTTAGCTGAGAGCTTGTCATTTTGTCCAAAAAATCTCTATGACCTACTTTTCAGATTATGAAACTCTCACCCTTGTTCCTAAGGTAGATTAGGGTAGTTCACCCTATGAGGCTCTCTGAATGAAGAGAAATCATGAGTAGCAAATCCCCCTCTTCTACAATAAGTTTGAAATTTGGTGACAACTGATTCACCCCACCTTGCAATTGGTTGTGCTTGTTTTTCCAACATATACAACTCAAATTAAGGTGCCAAAAAAAATTGGGAATGAATATGTAACAATTTCAAATACAAGATGTATGTTATGTGTTGAAGTATAAGTAATAGTATCTTGGTTAGTGAGAATAAAATCAACTTTCTTATCAACACTACCTAATTTCCACACTAGTGCATCTAGAGTAGAGGTGAGGATGGTGATAGTAGTAGTAGCATGGGTGACAATGGAAGGACCATGAAGACAATGAGAAACAAGAGGCGATGATACAACGTAGATGAATTATAAGAAACACTTTAAGGTGAGGAAAGTGAAACACTAACACAATGGGAGGAGGGAATAACACTAGTAGGCACACAAGAAGGAATGAAACTAGTAGTATTAGAGATAAGTGGTTCACTTGTAGACAAGAGGTGGAAATGGTACTAGAGGAACATAAGAGGTGGGGGTCACACTAGAAGTGACAAAAAGAGATGTAGGCATTATGAGAGGATCTACCTCAAGATGAGAGGATGAAGGGAAAATGAAAAAGCAAGATTGAGTGGGTTACAAAGAGAAGATGCACCTTGTAAAAAATAAGAGGTAATCAAAATACCAATGTCATGAAGAATCTATGTATGTAAAGGAGCTTTGAGCAACCAATTATATATAGATGTAGATAATTATGTTGAAGAAGTGGCACTAACAAGCTCTTCAACAAGTAATTATCTACTAAGAAAAAGATTTTACTTATCCACATGTATACTGTGATTAAGATTCAAATAAACTCTCTTTAAAAGTAAATTAATATTCTAATTATATTTTAAAATAAACAAAATTTAAAAAGAAATATAAATAACAATAAAATAAATATAAATCTTTAAATTTTAAAAGTAAAAATTGAAAAATTAAAAATAAAAGTACTAAAATAAATAAATTTAAATAAAATTAAAAAATCAAACTAAATATACTTTAAAAACCAATGCAATATAACTATTCTATTCCCTTTTAAAGAGAATGGAATACGTCACCGTTAAGTGAAAAAGGATCTTCTCTAGATGTTCAATAGAAACTTTTTCACTCCTACAATACATACCATTCCCTTCATATGGAGCTAGATTCTCTAGTCAATTTATTCCCTTTTGGCTAAAGTTTTTTCCCATCACTTTCTATAATTCCTTGGTATGGTTAGATGGAAATTTTTACTCAAAAACTTCTTAGCAATAATGTTATGGTAGCAAACATGTCTAGGTGGAATATTTTTTTCATAATTTTTTCTTTTTATAGTCTGGTAAGATAGGTTCCACCTACCTTGACATTGAGTTCCATTATGATCAAGACCGTGGAAATCAAAACATATTCAAAGGTTCTTAACAACTTTAATAGTTGTTCCAAGGGACATATTTAACAAGCCAACTACATTTTCTAAATCTTCACTTTGATGGTAGAAAGATACTTCTTTGTCATACCCTATTGTCCTCATTTTCCAAGTCAATTTCGAACTTGCATATAAAATTTATTATTTGAACCTCATCACAATCACTCGTTTCTACATAGTTACTTTAAAGAACATGAGTTGCAACATCTTTAGGATTCAATCAAAGAAAATAATGTGGCTAGAAATACTTAGTCTATATTCATAACTGATCTACAGGCAACAAGAAAACACATCTGTGTAACCACCATAGGTTTAACTAGTATCTTGATAAGAGGAGATTTTAAATTTTTCATGATTAAAATTTGGGGTAGCAAAATGAAATCAAGAAACTTAAGAAGAAGGATTTGAAGCAAAAATTACAACTTCAAGAGGACTGTGAATCTAAGGCGAAAATATCACAAAGTCTTTAGGAGTTAGAGAAAATGATCATCAATCTAAAAATTCAAATTGGAGAGGCAAAAGAAATTGAGGAAGAGGTAAGAATTTAATTAAAGGAAAAAGAAGAAAATTGTGAGAGGCTTAATTCCAAAATTATTTCCTTAAGGAAACAAGTAGAGAAAACGATTGCTAAGCTAAACAAGAGCCTCAAATTTGAGAAGAGTACCAAGATCTTAGATGATATCATTAATGGAAAAAGCTCACCATGTATAAAAATTGGTCTTAGATATGAAGAAAATCAAATGGCCAACAAAGAAGATCACCAAGAGCCACCAAATAAGGCAAATGAGGAAAATATTTTTTTTGTTTGTTGATGCTCTTAAAATTCTTATCAACAAAAAGAAAGAGAATCAAGTACCACAAAAAAAAAAAGCACTCTTCCAAAAGATAACAAGGAAAATTTCAAAAAGCCAATTCCTCCAAGGCAAGTGCACGTGACTAAGTTCTAACATTCTTTCTTTAGTTATTGCTTTTTGTGTAATCACTTTGGTCATAAAGCAATATACTGTAGGGCACGTGCAAGAAATAACTTTGTTTAGAAAAAAAATATAAATCCCTATGTGTTCTCAAATAGGAACCATAATCATTTTCTCCTTTAATGGATTATAATGTTATATGCTTTAAGTGCAACAAATTTGGGCACACAACACACTTTTGTAGGAGTGGATTTGTGGATCCTCCTAAATAGAACAAGAAGAAAGCTATGACTAAACAAATGGAGGAAAATTCAAAAGTATGGAAAAAGAAACAAAAGCAAGAAAAGGAGAGATCCAACTCTTCATGCTCAAAATGATGGAGATTAGTAGTACATTGACAATGGTTGCTCAAGCCACATGGCTGGAGATAGGAGAAAATTCCTCACCTTGAAGGAAGTAAATGGAGGGATAGTAAAATTTTGGGACAATGCTATGACAAAGATAACATGGAAAGATACTTTTAGCCTTGATAATGGACATGGATAACTTTAAGAAACCCTTCACTAGGAAAAGGTGTAAAAACTTGAAGAATATTTTATTATTCCCAAAAAAGTATAATTTTATCAGAGATTTTTTCTTTTTTGGGAAAAATAAAAATTTAATTAGCGAATCTTTTATAATCACTAAAAGTTCGTAGAAAATCTTGGTGAATTAAACCTGTTTTTAAACCAATAAAATATTTTGTTTGGCGAATTAAACATGTTTTCAAGCCAATAAAATATTTCCATTGGTGAATTAAACTTGTTTTCAAATCAATAAGATATTTTCATGATGAATTAAACCTATATTAAAACTAGTAAAATATTTTTGTTGAAAAATTAAACCTGTGTTGAAACCAATAAAATATTTTTGTTGGTGAATTAAATCTATACTCAAACTCATAAAATATTTTCATTGGTGAATTAAACTTGCTCTCAAACGAATAACATATTTTTGTTGGAGAATTAAACTTGTATTCAAACCAATTAAATATTTCTATGGTGAATTAAACTTGTATGCAAATAAAATTCATAACTATGTGGGTGGTGAAAATATCGGATGATAAATGATTATAAATAAGTTAGTTATTTTGTAAGTTTTGATCACAAGTGAGAAAATTTTATTGTGATTTGATATTGATAATGATTAGGGTACAACAAGCCATTTAATTCTTGTATCTTTTCAATGCTTCAAAGTACTATGCTTGCAGCCAAATGCCAATCCAAATAATATTTGCTATGGCTCTCTCATGTGCCGACAAAGTGCAAATGGAGCAATTGTCTCACCCTTTGATTTCCCTACCCTCAATTGTGTACATTTTGTGATGTGAACTTAATTATTCTTCTAACAAAATTAAACTTATATTCCTTTAGAATTTGCAATCATTTTGTTCCACTTTTTGGAAAGGAACCATAACTCATATGAGGCTTCCACAAAAACTTAAATTTAAAACATTTAAATTGAGGTATGATAACAAGATGGAGATATTTGATTAGATTATGCAATATACTTTGCATTGAATATTTTAACTATTAGCTCATGCTTCACCATAGTGGGATGCATAACCAAAATTTTAGATATAAGTTCAGCTGGCATTATTTATGAAGTTCATCATAATCTTGGATTTGATCAAACAAATTTTATCGATTCATATATTCTTGATCCTCCTCCCCAAGTGCATCAATCAAATTGTGCCACTTGATGACTTCTTATCCAACCTAATCTCTTAAGCATTCTCAATGCTTGATCTTGAGATGAAATCTACACCATTGATCAACTGTATCCTAAGTCATTATGATCAACACACTTCAAAACAAATTTATGTCACAACATTGAAGACCAATCACACACCATCAAGAGCACATCAAGAGGTGTTAAAACATGGGGTGTACTCCTCTTCAACCTCACTATGAGATACTTGGAGAGTATGATAAATGTTAACTCTTTGTGTTTAAACCTTTCTTGTTGCTTTTCCTTTTTCACAAAAAGCATGGAAATTAAATAGATTATCTCTAATCTACATAATCACAATACAAAATAACACAAAGCACTAATCATAATTAGATTCTCAAAACATGCATAAGTGATACTAAAATCAACACATATAAATAAAAAAGACAATCACATTAGCTAAACATGGTTCTAAAAAATAAACTATAATGTATTGCTATAATTAAGAAAACATGATTAATAAAAAGTATGGGCTGGTATATATTATAAACATAGACATCTCATAAACAAAATTCTAATGCATATATTGATAATATAATCCATCCAATAATTAGGTCCCCCAAAAATGATAACACACAATAGAATAAGAAAATAAAGACATAGTAGGAAATGGACATGGGTGAACCTTACATTGAGTTTTACGATTTCTGTTAACTTCTATGTATCTAAAAAATGGAGGTGACCTTAAATCATTGTTGGAACTTGTTATGCTAAGGAAAGGAGGTTGATTGACTTTTTGTGCCATGCCTTAGTCAAGTGCCTTGATCAATTCAACAATTTGTAACAACTCTATAGACATACCAAGTAAAATATAGATTGTCTATTTTTTTTCTTATCATCATAGATGGTAACACAACTTTCTATAATTATATTACAAATATAAAATTGACTAGAGCATTGTCTTTTTATACAACGCCCTACAATATTTTTTATTTGAGCTGGTAGGAAATGACCATGTGGAGTCAAATCATATTATGTCCATAATTAGTCAATAGGCTATTTATTGTATGGATGTTTGGCCGATACCTATCTCACACTCTAGAAACAACTAACTGTAAAAACATATTTTTTATTGTTTGTCATCTCTAAACATAATGCAAAATTATTATAATTATAACAATTAGACATAATAGTAAATTTGGTATAGTAAATGCAAATTAATATACAAATGGCGAGTTCTCCTTAGTAAATGCAAATGCATTCTAGCGATAAATATCTGATTCAGATAAATTTCTTCTCACATATTTTATTTACTTTTAATACATATTACCTGCCGACTTCATCTAGAATGTTTTCCCACCTACAAGTCAATAAGTGGATTGCATAATGTACGCACAAATTCACATTCAAAATAGTAGGCCCCAATTTGTCACTTAAATTATTTTCTTTAGGTCATTGGCTTCGCATTTTCAAATTCACTTTTTCTTCACTATGAATAGATTGAAGTAACAGTTGTAGGGAGAATTGTTTTGGTTAGTCTCATTTTAAAAACTTTGTTGTGGTAGGGCTTCCTAAAATTTTCATGCAAAGTCTCCATTTTTTCTTGTTGGATTGTCGACAACACGACATAATTTGTGTAGAATCTTGAGGTAAGTCACTTGCCCTAGTATCACCAATTTTTATTTTTTAGAATCCCTTAGCAGTTGTTATCATTAATTTTTTGTGTTTTATTTCATTCTCAAACAATTTGTTGTTAGCTATTAAATGAAGGCATGGCTCCTTAGAGAGTTATCTTGGCCAGGAAAAATAACTACCAAACAATTGAAATATTCCTTGCCCCATGCCTAAAAATAAACTTTAACTTGCAAGGTCAATGTTTTCATTTAAAAGGTTTGCAAAAATTTCTACTAGTTAAAAGGTTATTTATAAATTTAACTATGATTATTCTATATTTTGTTATTTTATATGTGTATGTTGTAGCTACAAAATGTGGAAACATATGAAGGTAGAGGAACTATTTGACAAAATGCCTCATCAAATTGTTATCCTAGAATATGATTTTGTGGGATGTCCACAAAATGGGGTTGTAAACAATTGAAAGGTATAAATCTAAACTCATCAATCCTTTTTAGCCAAAATGGGAGGTTTGACATTGGGTATAGAAATCTATCATAATGTGATTGAAAGTCATTTTTTTTAGATGTAGTCCAATTGATGTTACAGATCCCTTTATCATCAGTAGCATTACTTTGTATGCTTCCCTTCACTGAATACTTTATTGCATACTTTTTGTTTACTCACTAAAGCAACGGTTGTAGGGAGATTGATCCAAGTGGATCTTGAGAACTAAAAAATCAACTGTTCCAGATGCCCTCAAATTGAACACCATGTTGAAG
The DNA here is from genome assembly GCA_007258455.2 of Sequoia sempervirens. Classification (NCBI taxonomy): domain Eukaryota; kingdom Viridiplantae; phylum Streptophyta; class Pinopsida; order Cupressales; family Cupressaceae; genus Sequoia; species Sequoia sempervirens. Next base: position 3,713 of record VDFB02067969.1, on the reverse strand, counting down.
TGCTTGAGAAACTGGACTCAAGGAAACTTGAATGGGTGAAAAAGGAGTTCATATGTTCGAGTTATGGCCAGTCAAAATTTGGTCAAACAAGTACCTGAGGCTCATCACAAAGGAAAAAAATTGACCAACTCGAAATCAGGAAAAAATGGTGTCAAATCAATCCCAATGCCGCTTGTTTCATCAAAATCTGAGTTTGTACGTCTAAGATATCGCAAGTCAAAGTTTGTAGTTGACTAAGTGTACCAACTGATACGATTGATGACGTTAGAATGACATCAACATGTTAACATAGTAGGGTAAGAAGATGTGGACCAATTAGAATGTGACATGTGTCATTTTGTACAGCTGAGGTGGCATATGACATGTCATTTTGTACCATGTCGTGGCATCCAGTTGGCAAATGCGTGGCACCCAATTAGCGGATGACATGGCAAATGGAGTTGGCAGCTGATGTGGTAGTCGAGTCAACATATTGAGTGAATCACCTTTTGACACATGGTGTTTTTCATCGAATCAGGGCATGTCATGTGGCACAATCAGTGGGTGTCACATGGCAACCCGTACAGGTCTTCAACGGGCAGTAATGGTTTGTGTGATTACCAAAAATGATGGTTTGGGGTTTGACCTTGGCACCTACCAGTCCCCACTCTCCCCAATGGCCATTGCACCATGGATTTCACCTTGTTATACACCTGTTGTCACTTTCTTTTGGAAATTAAAACTTTGAAATTGGTCTATTAAAAATGATAGCAGGGAGATTTGAATCGGTAACCTTCCTGCTACCAAAATGAACCCCTACTACTACACCATTTTGGCATTTGTTAATATTATAAGTGGTGGGTTGATTTTGTTAACGTATTAAGCCTGAAATATTTAACTAAATAACCAAATGGTTAGTTAAATCTAAAATGAAATAAAGAAAAAACCCAACCAAATTAAATAGCCCGAGGTGGATAGAAATAAAGGGCTTGGCAACAAATTTAAATGGTTTTTAGGGAATTATTATTTTTTTAATGTAAAAATGGGGAAATAGTTTAAACTCCTTCCTTAAAAGGGGTGATAGGCCAAAAATTTTGGTTGCAACCAAATAGACCAATTTTTTGTATATAAAGGGGATGAGAATGCAAAGGTGAGGCATTCGGGGAATCAAACAAGCATTGATCTAGTTCATTCATATCAAGCATCCATTCAAAAGATGTCAAGGATCCAGATTGAGATCCAAGTGATGAAATTTTGCAAAGCAATTTGAGAGGAAGAGTGGGACTTTGAAACTCCGTACAGACAATGTCTGAAGGTTGTGCTTGAAGGAGAATTGTGTGAAAACCAGTTTGAAGACTTCTCTCTTACAAGGTTGAAGAAGATTCCTCCACATCTAGCGTCATGTATAATCATAATATTTTAATACTTGGCTTAGGTTTGGAATGGTGAATTGAGAACTAGGACTACACCTATTGTTATTTTTGGAAGCACTTGTTCATTGTGGATTCAGGAAGTGCTTGTAGGGATTTGAAACTTCTTGTGTAGTGACAACTTTATGTACATAGTTAGAAGACCAGATGTATGCAATTTGTAGGTTTAACATTAATGGAAAATTGATCACACTTATTGAGTGGATTTAGAGATGTAGCCTAGGGAGGTGAACTCTGTAATGAAATGTGACTCTGATCTTATGGTTTTCTTTTGATGATGGTTTATGTTTTTATTCCGCATTTTGAACTAAGTTAAATTGAGCAAGTGAAAAGGCACTAATTAATGAGCTTAGTAAATTGATGGATTGAGTTTGCATATTGGATTCAAACCATTAAGTAAATATCTTGGCATGGATTTGGAATTGAGTAAGTTAAGAAACATATTTCAAATTTGATAAATGAATAACTTAGTTGAGTAAGCACACTCACTAGAGTTTTTTAGATTAGTGGTATCAGAGCGGTTTTTGAGTTCAAGTTTTGTTAAGTTACTAGTCTATGCAAGTTTATCAGTTTGATCAATTTGAAAATTTGTTGGTTTGCAAGTTTAATAGGTGAACATCTAAGATATTTGAGAAAGATGGCATCTAAGCAAGGGGAAGCTTCTAAGGTGAAAATTTTTGCATCCATGATGGATGACCTCTTTTCTATGAAGAGGATGATCGAAGCACTCCACCAGGATAAGTCCAAGAGGCTTCAACAGCTCAAGGAATCCAATCAGTGCCTCCAAATGGAAAATTCTGAGTTAAGGAGTCGCCTTGAAGACTTGGAAGATGAGAAGAGGATGTTAAAACTGATGTTGCAGAGTGTTGTGGAGGAGCATATTGGAGAAATTTCTGCTGTAAAGAGTCCTAGGATTGAAGATCTTGACATTTGTAATTTTTTTCCACACTCAAAGGATTCCTCATATGTATCCCTCATACAACCTAACACTTTGGAGGCTTCATCCACAATAATTCAGAAGGATCCATTGGCCAACAATCAGGAAGTTGATCAAGTGATAGAGAAGGTAATTGTTACCTATTTTTCAATTCGAGCTCAAACAAGTAGAGCGGATGAAGTTCATCATTTATAAGTACGAAAATTTTCATGTTTTGCTGATTGAGTTCTCATTGATCATCATCGAGATCGTCTTACATATGAGGCATAGTTTATTGTGCAAACGTTTAAAACAGAAAATTGAGAAAATTTGCATAGTAATGCCTTTTATTCATTTTGTAAAAATGTTGAATCTCGCACAAGCCGCGAGAGTAACTGAGTTTGATTATGACAATCAAAGATGAATACAAAATTTAAAGGACAAAGCTACACTGCTGAAAATAACATAAGATAAAGAAGAGGAAGCAATTCATCATTTCCTATAATGATGAATCACTTTCGTTGGTGCTTCTAGCCGTCGTGCCTCCAAGCAAGTTGTAGCCTCGCTTCCATCGCAGACATGTACCTGCAAAATGTTAAGGAAATGGTATTAGAGTTATACTCTAAGCAATGGTGAATTACTTTCTACCTTATGCCTATGCTACAGACAGAAATGTAATTTGCGTTAAACCAAGCATTCATCAGATAATTGAAAAAATCAAGGAAAGACATAATTCAATGGAAGCTTTTATTTTACTAACATGTTTGTTTCAGTGTGCACGAACAGGTTCATCATGTTTAGATATGTGGAGCAAAACGGGCTCCCAAAGGGTAGAGCTCGGCATATCAAGAGGATACCTCTCATTCACATCATACATGAGAGTCATTGATATCAATTACGGTCACAAAATAAGAAAGCTATCATAAAAGCAACTCATAGCAGCAGTTTTCAATTCAGCATTTTTAAACCAGTTTTGAACAATTTCATAACGATAATACTGCCTCATCAGATAGAAGTCACATCGACTTAATACTCACAGCATCAACATAGATCTTTCATCAAGTCAAGAAAGGAGAATGACATTGCTCACTATATGCATTATACAATCAAGGAATATGAAAGACAACAACAACATTCATGATATAAGAGATGGTCATAGAAGTCTCTCACAAATGAATTCCAAGAAAACAGAACAGCCAAACAGCCAAACAGCTATGGAGATACAGTGACCATAAACATCGAAAGGATAGTCATGATATGCATTCATTTAATAAAACGTTGAAGAAGCTTGCATAGTCTTCAGCATAAAAAAAAAAGAGATATTCCTTCTTCATCATTCTCAATGAGTTTCAAGACAGTGGGAGCAGCTGAAAGTTTTTAGAACATGA
>VDFB02067968.1:0-17839 GCA_007258455.2 Sequoia sempervirens | reverse complement strand
TGTACAATACAATAACACCACGAATCTCTCCTCCATTCTTCAATCTGACAACATTTTGACAACAATTGAGTTCCTACAATATGTATTTCAACAAAAAATACATGGAAAATACTTATCGAAAATGTTTCCTCATCACCTAAGGCTTCCACACTCTCTCTCCTCCAAGTGTCCCACATGTAGGCATCAAAATGACACCAACATGCAACTTCCAAGTGTCAAATTTTGACCCATCCAAAGTTGGGTGCCCATATCCAAGAATGACATCTTACAACATCTAATGATGCATCATAACCATCATATATACCTCCAACATGCATCCTATCCAAGATATGTGCATGGGGCTAAATATAGAAAATATACAACTAATATATTTGTCATATGCATCATAGAATCTCAAAATTTATGACAACTTGCAACTATCATAGATTCACTTACCAAACATTATGAAAGTTGTCATACATGAAAAAAATAGTAGATTCCTCAAGGGGAAATTCCTACCCTCATTTACTTTAATTTTTTACAACTTTCAAAAGTAAATGTCACTCCATAATTACCTCCAGTGACTCTGAAATTACCCTTGTTAGTGAAACTATTATATCTCATGGATAATTACAAATTAAAAATAATAAATGGAATAAATACAATATTGGGATTTACAAGGTTAATGGTACATTATTCCAACATTCTCCCATTTGACATTTTACATTGTAAATCAACCCATAGGAAATCAAATGAAAAATAATCAGGCACTAGAAACAAGGCCCATGACCTCTCTGTACCACACGAACTTCTATGTGCTTACAGGTTTGGTCAATGAATCTGCAACATTCTCCTGATTGTCTATCTTCTTCAGCTCAATGTGTCCATTTGCAACTAGCTCTTGAACAAAGTGATACTAAACATCAAAATGCTTAGTCATAGCATGATACATATGATTCTTGGCTAAATAGATAACACTTTGGCTATCACAACCAATATGAATGATCCTACAATCAAATCCAATCCTTGGACACAGTCTCCTCAACAAAATTGCTTCCTTAGAGACATGAGTAGCAACCATATACTCTTCTTCTGTAGTGGAAAAAGTAATTCTGGACTACCTCTTACCCATCCAAATCACTACACACACAAACAGAGTAAAAAAATAGCCACTAGTGGACCTTCGACTATCTAAGTCACTTGCCCAATATGCATCAACAAAACCCTGTATGTTCAAAGATTTACTAGCTCTATCAGTACTAGAATAAACAAAACAATGATCAAGAGTACTTGCAATATATTTAAAAACCCTCTTTGCATAATTCCAAATATGTCTACCGAGGTTAGAAATAAATCTACTCAAAACTCCCACTGCTTGGGCAATATTTGGTGTTGACAATGATTTCACTCACAGGTGAACAGGGTGAATAATACCTTCACAAACAAGACCACAAAGAGGACTATTCTTCTTGAAAGATATGAAACAAAACAATCTAAGGGGAATTCTTCTTTAATAGAGAAATATTGGCTTCAGTTTAATGCAAAGTCTTTGATAACCAGGTCTTGGTTGCACTAGGGTCACTCTTGGGTTTGATGTGATGATGTTGTTAATCTCAAAGGGACTATGGTAATATTGAATTATATTAGATATTGAGTTTTTGAAGTATTTAATAAAGACAAATATCATGAAAATCAAATGATTTGAAATAAAATTCCATGAAATTAACCTGATCCTTTGCTATCACTTAAGTAGATTTAGCATTAAGCATTCAACATATTTATGGAAAAATTAAAATATTTTCAATAAAATTCCATTCATTCATCTATTTTTTGGAACATTTTCATAAATTTAAACATCTACTCTAAAATAAAGCATAAAAAATACTGAAAAATTAAAAGGTGCTCCCGGTTATTCTTCATGCATGCCACAAAGAATCAATTAAAATATAGCAAACCACTTTATACTTCACTAGAATTTTCACAACTACATATAAAATGGTGCGAGCTTTTGAAGATCGGGGAATTGTTTGGACACTGAGTAGGTTTTGTATGCATCCTTAAATGATGCAACATACATTCTTGTTTGGATGAACTAACAAAATAGGCTACAAAAGATATTGAGATAGGTAGCTATCTAATAAGCTCTAATATTAATCAATGTCTATGTGGATACAAATTATTAGGTCAGAATGATCCAAAAAATAGGAAAAAGTAACAAAACTTAGAAAATTTTATGCTCTTTCAGAATCCACAAATTCTAAACTTAAAATCAAAAAGGTATCCTCTAGCCTTTTATATAACACAAGGCTCAGATAGTATATGACAGATACATGAGAGGAAATCTAAGGGAAAAATTACATCAAGGCACATGGAATATTGTGACCAATAAGAGAATTGCAATTAAATTCAATGAAGGTCAACTATAGTGCTCCTTTGTTGATGTTGTCCTTGAGTTGCTTACCCCCACTATGAAGTCGGGTACTGATTGGTATGATGAATTGATTCAAATTTGTTTGATTTTCCCTTTGTTTTGACATTTGATTATTTGTGTTTTGTAGTGTTTAAATTTAAAGGGATTTATAATAATCTTTGTTGTAACAAATTAAATAAAAAAACAAATAATAAGTGGTAAATTAATTATAATTTAAATTGTTTTATTGCTTTAAAGATAGGAATTAATGAAAATAACTATTTTAAGTTAGCACGATGTAAACTATTATTGGTGGATAAAGTCAATGAATTCCATAGTGGTTTCACTCTTAATGGATAGAAACATAAAGTAGTGGAGCTCTTTCTTGGAAAAAAATATTAAGATTGCATGAAAAAGATTCTTTGTAACTAAAAAGTCTTCTATGCATTTCTTATTTTAAATGACGAGAGTAATGGCCACTCAGGAGGGAATTTTGCATGCCTAAGGAAATACCAAATTTAGAAGGTGGGTATCACATTATTGGAACAGGTATTTCCATCAGTGTAAAAATAAATAAAAAAATGTAAATTACTATGTGAGTCAACATGTAGTTGGGAAGTAATGGGAGGAGGTTGACCTATTGTGCAGATAAACTCAGAGTGAGGAGGATAAGGAAATGAGGAAAAACAATAAGAATTGGTTGTGAATATTGGTTGTGAAAATGTATCAAATATTGTGAATGTCTTTTGTTAGCCTTTAAGGAGCCTATACCTTGGAATGAATTGTGCCATAGCTTCATGCCAACCTGCAAGAGATGAGATTGAAGTTGTGATTACTATGTAGGTGAATCAATCTGATGCCTCCTAAGATCCATATCCATGACACCCTTATTACAAATGCAGACTCTTTCTCTTGGTAACTAAAACTATCTGCACTTTATTTGAGTAAGTGACTAAAATTTATTTCTTTCATTTCTCCTTGAACATCTATTTTGGAATGGATTAGAAATTATTTTGATATTCCTATGTGTTGATGGGTGTTTTGCACACTTTCTCAACACAGGCAGTGCGTACGTGCACTACCTCTCTTGAAAGGAAATCTCCAACAACAAGTTGAAAATCTCCCCAAGGTCTCTCAGGTGTTAGGTCATGACTTAGATGGAACTCCTCAGTTGATGTTTGATGTGATTTTTCTAGTAATCATAGGGCATAATTACATAGCTGGATGCGAATTGGATCTTAAAATTTAAAGTTTTCGAGATGGGAGTTGAGGTGCACTTTGTTGCAGGTTCGAACAACAATATAAAACTTTGATGTTTTCTTCAAGTTTTGGCTTTACAATGTGCAATGAACCTTAGCACATTTTGTTTCTAAAAAAAGGAAAAAAGAGCAGTGAAGAGAGAAGGTTCCTAGATCTGCAACTAATTGTGAATAGTAATCATGGAGTTCCTACCATGGATAGCTTCCCTCAAACAAAATTTCACTTAACCAGAAAATTCACATTCTCATGAAATTTGTGCTATCTTCTAACACATGTAGATATTTCATGATTCATTCACCATATAAATGCATGAACAAAGATGAGAGTGTGGTGAAACTTTGAATTCAAGCCTAGACTAACTTTGCAAACCATTTACCAGCAGCAAATGGCAAAAAGTATGGACTAGGAAGACATCTACACAACAAAAAAATTCATGACTACATAACAACATAACCAAATCTATCAAAGAAAGATAGAACTAACTAAAAGAACAAAGAAAAGCTAACTAGAGCATTCAACCACGGGAAATTTAATCATGAAACATGTAGAGAAACTTAGAAATGCATCAAATTCAATATATTTCCATTAAAATTTCTACAACATGTCTTTACAACAACTCAAGTCTCTTTTAAAATGATAGGAGACCCCCTATTTATAGTGCCCCAAAAGTAGAATGAATGGCTAAGATTTAATCTCATTATGTGGCCAAGATTCACTATAAACTAGGGTAGACCCCCCCAATATATTATAATTTAAAATACAATTTTTTATTCATCCCTATTTCATCTTCTAGTGAGAGAACTGTAGCATTTTTTCCTATGCTAATTGCTCTTTTTGTTGTAGCTACTCCTTTAGAATTTTTTCACTGACAATAGGGCTACCTTCCTGATTCTTCAAAGCTACATACTCCATGAACTTCAAAATTACCGGTTGGATATTTTTGACCTCCATGATCTCGAACCACAACACTTGATAACTCCATTCCTTGGCATTGTCCTCAAGCCTTTTCGAGTCTTCATCATATTTGGCAGTGTGGTCTCTGAACAACTCTGACTGAGTGAAGGCACGTGTTTTGCGAAAAAACTCATGAAATCCATGATTATCTCATCTGACATCATGTCCTCCATCTTTTTTTGGAAATGGGCTTTATTTTCTCTAGATCAATTAGCACCGCGGGCATGCCATATCATGTCATTAGTCTCAAATATCAGATGCAATCTTCCTTAATTTATTTGACCCATTCAATATCTAGATCCACTTTATCAATTACTTGCTCCAACCTTTCTTTCCTATTATCAAAGTCCCACTTTCATACATCCACTAGCCAATGATCATCCCTTTTTAGTGTGAGCTTGTTTTCCCATGTGGCTTTTGGTAGTCAGAGGATAGCCTCAATATTTGGATAGGTGGACTTATACATGATAGGTAAGTCAATGTAGAGTTTCTTTGTGCCTTCCAGAGACTACTATAAATCTAGGAACTTATTGGCTATTCAAACAGCCTAACTGATACCCATTTTCCTAACATATAGAAACTGTCGAAGGTAGCTTTCTGTAGTTTTTTCCAAGTTCTTTCTTTTCTCTAACTTATCAATTTGTTCCTTGGAAAACAGTTGGGGTGGAGCCATAGATGTGGTAGGCATGTCTTTAGCTGAAGACCATTGTTGGATGTAAGTTTTCTAGTCGACTACCTGTGCTTTAAGCTCGTCCTTTGATACTTTATCCTATTGTATTAGATGCACCATCGTAACAATAGACTCATTGAGGTGCTCCACCTTCTGCTCTCTAGTAGCAGTTCCCAAGTTAATGGTGGAGATATTATAGCTTACTCCTTCTTAGCCTACCACCCACATTCATACTTGCATAGTTTGGGACCTAGAAGCATCCATTAATTTGGATCCTTTGGGGCTGCTTCTAGGTTGCCTGATTTTTGGAGTTTGAGAACAGGATGCGGCCTCCGTGCTTCCATTCCAGGTCACTGGTAGAATGTTCTTTCAGGTTGCATATAATGTTGTGGTCACCATGGGCAGGCTTTCGATCTGCCATGCTGGTTTGGATCTCTATTTTTTCACCTGTGGGAGCCCTTTCTTTCATTTTAGTGTTGTCTCCTTCTTCTTCATTAGAGTCTTGGATGAACGTGAGGCATTTGATGGGAGGCTTAGTAGGAAATCACCCCTGGGGACTTTCTTCTATCTCAATTCCCTTATCTTTTCTTTCTTCAACTTGTTTGTCCTCATGCACATGCTCCTCGGGGCTTGTCTTCTTCTACATTTCCTTCTTCTCAATAATGAGGTGCTTTGTCTCTATTGTTCCCCTACTCAGGGGTTCCATCTTCCCTCACTCCCTTTATATAGGAGATGACACTCATCTTCACTGTTAAATTCTGGTTGTAAACATTTCCTTCATCAAAGATCTTCACTGAGGGTTTGTGAGAATGGTTCCCACCACCTATGCCCTCCTTCAATACCCACTTCCGGAGGAGAGAGACTCCTGTTGATTAATTTAGTTCCTGTTTTGGATGTTCCATGGTACTCAGGTTTTAGCTGTCTTCCACCCAAACTTCTTTCTCCCACATGTCCCATTTTAGAAATTCAACATTAAACTCCATTCTTCATCATCTGTTTTAGAGGTTGTGATGTAGCATGAAATTACACTTCAAGTAGTGGTGTTGGATCCAAAAGAATGTTTGAGAAATATCAAGGTACACAGTAATGTCCCTTCCCCGAGAAAACTACCATTCATGCCTGTCATGGGTTTGGGTGTTGTCCTGTATAAGTTGAGGCGTGTGTGATGTTCTCAGTGGTGGGAAAAGCAGTGTTGTAGATGGGAAAAGTCATGTCATTCCTCATTTAGCAGAGGAGATTAGAGATGAATCCAAAATTTCCATCAGGAACAGGGTCAGTGACCATGGCTAGAAACTGTGGAGAGTTGGTGTCAGTTCCAGAAGTTTTGGTCTATCCTTCATGCTTATCTGAGGCAGGGTCTTCAATTGTTAGCTTCTCCACATTCCTTTATCTATTTAGGGGCTCACTGGATAAGTGAGCCTCAGTCTTTGAATGGCCTTTGGGATCTGGAGATTGTTCCGCCACAATCCCTTTCCTCTTCTTTGATTTTGTGAGCGGAGAAGATTTAGATGTCCCTCCTATTGAAGTTGTAGTGGCGACATCTTCGATGGCCCTAGGCTCACTCTTGAGCCCTTCATATTTCAGGACCACTCCTTGTTTCTTTAATTGGGCTACTTGTCCCTTAACCTATTCTTCGGTATGAGCCATGATTGGTTTAGTTACAATAGTGAGCTCATCGACCTCCTGCTCACCCCAATCTATTGTAGGCAGTGGCAAGTTAGCAATTGCATTATATCTGGGATCCATGATGGTGATCGCATCCTCCTCGACCTAATTTGGTATGGGAAACAATTGCACCCTTCTTACAAAGTATGTAGTCATCCACAAGTAATTCCTTGCTTGCACCTCCTTTTCATCCAAGCAATCTACCTAGAAATTTTCAACGTGATGTAGATGGGCATACCATGGTCCTAGTGCCTTTCTTACATTATGTGTCCACTCGTGGGTGAGCAGTGTGTAGGAAAAAATGATACTCTGCTAATTCCTTCTTAGAATTCCCAACACACTGGGAAGTTTTTAATTTATACATCCCTTGGCCGAAGGCTAAGGGATAAGGAATCCCTGCCAAATGTCTACTACCAAGGAGTGAATGCACATGCTGCAACTATTAGGAGAGCTCTAATAGTATGATCTAATCATTGGGGTACTGGGGTAGCTTATTCGACCTTTCTATGAAACCCTAGGCATGAATATACGTAAACTTGGGGTATTGTATGAATAAGGTGTATTTCTTTAATAACATTTGAGCATTGTGAGAGACTCTTCTCTCAAAATCGCCCCCAAGCAACCTCATGTTGTGTCCGATGAAGGCATCATTCACCCTACAATACTCCATATTGAAGTTCCTAAACTAGAGCTTGGGATATCTATCATAGACCTTCAATCTTCAACCTAGCTCCTCATCAGGTGCCACAAACAATCCATCATATTGTCTCTACTCAGCCAGTGAGTACACCAGATAGGAGGTCATGTAGAACTTAGAGGCCTTCTTCACATTCATAAACTACTCATGGAAGCAGTCGCTTATGATGCCTCCCTAATAGAATGAGGCTTTTTTGGTGACATATTCATCCCCATGGAGGATCTTCTCAATGAAATACACCATCCATTCTTGGAAATACGCATCAGTGGGCCCATTACCCTACTCAAGATGGTTAATAGGTTGTGTTAGTCCTTGTAGAAGTCATTGTGAAAGAGTTCTTGAGGCATCTTTGCAGCATTGCCCCTTTTCTCCTTGAACCAGTATTGATTTATTAGTTTCTTGCATCCCATCAGGTCCTCATCCCATTTTGCTTTACCTTCCTCCATGGTGGGAATCTCCATCTCCCTAAAGGTGGGAATGTGAAAATTTGTAGTAATTGCCTCAACTAACATATCAGCAAGGATGTTCCCATCCCTATCAACAATGGTTCATGTCTATGGCTGGTAGGCCTGTTGGCAAGCCATGACCAATTCAGGGGCTATGAGGGATGGAAGGAAGCCTATAGCTTTTGCAATCCCACTTGGTCTGATTAATCTAGCATTATCAGTCTTGGGGTGGATTCTAACCCTTTGTTTGAACTCATCAATATCGACGTGGTCGATAATGGTGTTTGTAATTTCTTTCCAGTTTGTGATGATTTTTGAATGCAAAGGCTCAGCATGGAACTAGTACTTCATTTGGTCCTTATCCTCTTTTCCACAAGGAGTCTTTCACACTTTCTTTCCTTTTTCCTTCTTTGTAGTTTCCCTCGAGGGTACTGCACCCGATTCCATATATTCTGTAAATAGAGACGTAATGAGTACAACCAATTACAAAAGAACTAACCTTAGTTGAAATCCCATTGATGAAGTCTAATTAGATAATTCATCATTCATGAAATCAAACTTTACTTCAAGATGTTGTTAGTCATTTTCTGGAGGGATTTTGGATAGCTCGGGCCTAGGGGGCCAAACTTCCCTTGCAGGAATGTTGTTTTGAAGGGCGAACAATGTGGAGCAATCTGGGTGATTTATCCCATGTTCATATTTTGATGGTTTCAAAGGCTTGTGTCGAAGAGGGTCCAATTTGAGCTCGTGGGTCGAGATTGGTTTTCAAATTTGAGGTGATTTTGATCAATTTTGGAGCTCCCAAAGGTCTAGGGCTGGAAAGTTGTAAGGGCTTTGTTGTTTGAAATAGCCAGGAAGAAATGGAGTTTCAGGGTTGGAACTCTAGGATCTTGGACCTGGGAGCTCAAAGGATGGCTGATGGTTCACTTTTTCATTTGAGGTGTTCGAGCCTGAAGGGGTGGGAAGCCATTAGGGTTTTTCCACTTAGAACAGTTTTCATGGCACAAAAACTTGGTAGGAGCGGCCCGACAGAATGGACCCATTATCAAACTTGGCCACTAGTTTTCTTTGTGAAGTTTCTCTCGAAAATTAGGAGAGGGGACCCTGGAGGTCGGAAGGGTGGGCTTACTTCTACCTTTTGAATCAGTTGAGATGGGATGAAATCTCGGTGAGGGAAATGACCAAATATAGAGGGTCAATACCTGGGCAGTGAAAGGTTTCCATTAGGTGGTTGTTCTGAAGGGGTGAAGTTGCCACTAAATTTCGCAGAACGAGACCCATCGACATATTTGGTCAGCTGATTTGAGTTCAACACTGGTCAGTGAAAGATGAGGTAGGCCCCAGACCTCAGGTGGATGGGTTCTCCTCATTGTTTAGGAATGGAGGAAACAACAGAGCATCCTAAGGACAAAACCTCAGAGGCATAGACCCGGGAAGCAGAAATAAAGGCCAGTCTTTAAGTTTGAAGTGTGGTAAGTTTGATGACCATCAAACAACGACAGTTTGTGGTGGCAGGCCCAAGAGGGCATCCCACCATTTTGAAAAAGTTTGTTTCATTTTCTATGTTCATAATGGTGGTGGAAGGGCATGGGCCTCAAGGGTGCAAATGCCCCATGGAAAGAATGGCAGTGGTGAGGTTCAACTCTGATTTGATCTTAGGAGATGATTTGGAGGTTTTTTCAGAATTTGAAGACATGGGTTTTGTAGGTTTTGTCATGTTTTACCAAGTTTATGCATTTTATCCCATGTTTATTCATCTTTTTAGGTGCAAAATCATTAAAAAAGAACTCTTAGAGGAATAGACGGTGAACCTACCTCGGAAGTCCAATGGGGGATGATGTGAAATCCACTAAGGACAACTGAATGATGATCACGAACATGAGGGAAATGGGCAACATATGCACTGAACTCCTCTGGAAAACTCAACAAATGAAAATGATAGGTCAAGCCAGGTATATATACCTAAATATGCATTTAATACCCTCGTTTAATGCCTATAAAGACAACAGGGGGGTTGGTGGATTCAAATCCCAAATGGCGGTAGGAGGTATGGGGTCAGGGGGTCGGAAAGATGTGGTTAGACGATCGCTTGAAACTTCATTTTAAAATGGTCAGTGAAAGGTAACTTGGAGTTCAGAGGGTGGAAAGATGTCATAGGTTGGCAGTTGGAAATGACAAAGATGGAATGGAGTTTTGGGGATGGAAGTCCAATGGACTGAACCTGGCATGGACAAAAGCAATCCAAAACATTGCAAATTTAGATGGGCAGAAAACAAGGAGCATGGGCCTAGGGTTCGGGAAGGCGGGAGCCTTCCACTACTCAGAAAAATGAACACCCAAAGGAAAATCGACAAGGGAAACCCAGCGAGGCAGGCCCACTAGGCCCCAAGGCCACTGGCAGAAGAAAACTGCCAGGGAGGGCCTACAAGGATCTAGGACTATCCAAATTGGAGGGGATGAAACATTGTCAACTCTATATGAGACTTTGGAGGTACACTGATCATCTAGGACTCCAAAATATGAGCATGCAAAATGAGGTGGCAACAAAACAACCTAGCAAGGTGAAAGAAAAGAGGGTCCCCATTCCGAATGGGGCATGTGTACTGAGGGCACAACAGATGGTGACTCTATTGGGAAATCCTCCTAAGCATTCTAAGGATAAGTATTCATCTAGGACCCAAAATATTTGGTTTCACAGACCAGGAGTAGACTTCCCAAAGTGAACTAGGAGAACATGATCCTTAGTTGGGTCAATCTACAAGACATCTTAGAAGTGTGTGTGGTGAATTCATTCCTTTCCATGGGACTGTGACAAGTGGTTACTACTCCAATCAAGCAAGCTATGTAAACCGTCCAACACCAAAAGTAACCTAGACATTACCCCACTCCCAGTCAAACATCCATAGCCCTAGCAGAGTTGTCATTGTGAAACCACAGATATTTATCCACTCTCAACTGGGCATCCATAGCCCTGGTAGAATTATCTCCACACCCATACGGTCACTTGATTTTAGAATTTTCTTCCTCTTCTATGTTTTGATACTTCTTTCAACATTCCTTTGCTCACTTATCTTTTGCTCAACCGTGTAAGCACCAAAGCCTATAATGGGTTTGGGAACCACAATTGTCACTAGAGTAGACTTAGGATCTTTCACTTGATAGGGTATCATAGCATCCATTGTACAGTCCTTTAGAAATAATTAATATGTGTTTTGTGCAAGATTTGAGATGTGCATAGAAAGATCCAACCAAGGGTCGAGTTCTAATGTGGAATTCAAATGAGGAAACCACTCCTAGGAAGCCTTCAAGGACCAATAGTCAGGAATGAATGTTTAGCCAAAGAACACCAAGGACAGACAACAGACTAAACCGTTCGTTGAACAAGCATGGCACCACAACAAAATAGAGGACACTCTCTTCAAAACAAAATAGCCGGGGGGACAAGCAAAATAGAGAAATAGAAAAATGCAAGCGAACCAAAAGGAAACCTACTCTAACCTTTGTTCAAATATTTACAAGGAAGAGCTTGATAGAGCTCAAGCTTGGAAGTAATGCTTGATGTGTTACCTGTTTACTGGCAACGAGACATCTTCACTAGTTAAGGTCTTTAGGTAGAAAGCATTGTCTCCCAAAATTTTGGCTATTTGAAAGAGGCCAAGCCAAAGCTTATCGAATTTGTTGTGTCCCCCTTTCTTTTCATGGGACTTGTCCAAATACAAGACGAAATTTGAAATTCTAAATGCCTTGATCTTGGCTTGGTGGTCAAACCATCTCTTAACCTTGCTCTGATGTTTGGAAAAAATTTCTATTGCACAGTCTCAGACTTCTTCTAAATGCAAGAGCTCATCTAACTGATCTTCTCTATGGTCCCTCCCTTCATAAAATTCATTGATAAATTGGAGGGTGGGAATCTTTAGGTGGATAGAAAATATGGGCTCTAGGCCATAGATAAGATGGAATGGGGAATCACCTATGGCAACCTTGTGGTGGGTGCGGTCCACCCAGAGGGTGAATCAGAGCTAAGTATGCTAGTCCTTGGGATTCCTATTGAGCAATTTATTGATCACTATGATCAGGTTCTTGTTTGTGGACTCAACAAGGCCATTGCCTTAAGGGTAGTAATTCGACAAAAATTTAAGGGAAATTCCATAGTCGAAGGCCCAACTGGAAAAATTTAATGAAGCAAATGCAGGTTTGTTATTACGCACCAATGCATAAGGACAACCAAAACGATTTAAAATAAAACTTTCTAGAAAATTTGTAACCACCTCAGTTGTGCATTGCTTACATACAATTGCTTTTGTCCATCTAGTGTAATTAGTAGTGGTAAGAATGTACCTATGTGTAATGTCCCTTACATGAGTGATGGAGTTTAGAGGAATTAGCCTATTCCTGATCCTTGTAGGCTAATGGAGCTTGATAAGAGGGTCGTTTGGCAGATACCCAGTTGATTGGTTGGCTTGTTTCATGATTCAGTCTACATATGGAGGTGTTCTAATGATTTCTTGATATGTTTCTATTTTTAGAACCCTCATGTTATAAAGTAATGTTATGTTTGCACTTTATGTTATGAATAATTATTTTATTATAAAGTGCAAAATAATAAAATAATAAAATAAAATAAAATAATATTCCTTCTAGAAGGTGACTTGGGAAAGTTCTAGAAGGAGGCCGACCTCTTGAGGAAAAAGTATAAATAGACATCATGGGCTTCATTCTTATCATCCAAATTTGTTGTTGTTGATGTTTGATGTTTGATGGTTGTGGAGCCTAGGGTTTCTACAGATTGTTCTTGTCATAGGAAACGAAAACTTCCTATTGATAGCAATTTTGAGGGTGTGAAATATCACTTGAATTATTGCAGCTGGGAGAAAGTTACTTCAGACTTTCATTTGTGCTTCATTGGTTAAAACTTTGTGGCTTTGGCCAAGTTTTGTATGATATCGATTGGTGTTTGCTTTGGAGACATTTTGGAGTTCATAGTCTTCAACGAATTTGCATTGAGGAGGTCGATTTGCATTCATTCAGTTATTTCCAGAATTTTGATATATTATTACAGTCATCTTAGTCTGCATATTAGTCCCATGATTTTGCTTATATCTTCTTCATTTGGCATTGATTCTCCAAGAAGGTTGCAGCACTAGATTCTATAGTGAATGGAGATGATGTTTCATGCATTTTGAAGGTGATTTGCAGCATCTACAAATTATTTAGAAGTCTGATATACTGCTGCTGGGGCATCATTGGAAACATATTTTTGTTCATATCTTCACTTAGAGGTGTCATTTGGTTCTGGGTATTGTTGCATTCAATTGCTATTGCCGAGACAATCATTTCAAGGACAAATTCGGAGAGCTTAGAGGCTGTATTTATTTTTCTAAAATATTGCCAGGCAAGAATAGGGGCGGCTACTTGAGCAATTCGATTTGGGCTTGGAGAATATCATTTGAACTTGTTGTTGATTGCTACTTCGTCTTTCATCCAAGGCACTTCTTGAGGCTAGGTTCTTCACATTTCTATCATCTTCTAGCATTGCATTTAGCATAGTTATATTTGCAGCTGTAGGTGTGCATTATACCAGCATTATCATATTTTGAAATTAATGTAAATGCCAAGAGTCTTGGCCAATTTCTATGAGCATTGTATTGGATAATTATATTGTAATAAGGAGATACAGATTTGCTGGTTACATATTGTTGTCATTGAGCATTGTAATATCATTTGTACTCAGCTTATAGTATGCATGTCAATTGTTTGACAAAATGTCAATTGGCTGTAGGTTCTCTTTTTGGCATAAATAATGTTATAATTTTGCATACCAAGTGTTTGTATTAATGCCACTTGGCTATAAGTGCATAAATGTCATCTTAGGTTGCATCCAAAGTGTTTGTCATAATTACTAGTTGCTGTAGCTGCATATTGCAAGTAGTTTCAGTCACATATATGCATTGAATATGTTCAAAATAAGTTGCACATTCATGTTAGGTCATTGTTTAGTCAATTTAGAGTCATTTGTAAACATTCTCATTGATGCTAATTGAAGATAAGAGTCATTAAAGCAAACTGAAATGTTATATTAGTCATATGACCCTTGTATGTGAAGTGTTTGACAAAATTTCCAAGGCCAAAAATCAAAAGTTTTCAATCAGATTTGAGCAGGGTCATTACAGTGGTATCAGAGCCAGGTTTCCTACCAGCCTGATTGGGTTATTTCAAGATCAGAAGTTTCAGTTATAAGCATGGCTTCAACAAGTGAAAGGGATTTGGAAGAAATAATTTACAACACAGGGAAGAAATTAGAACATCTATCTCAGCAAAAGGAGGTTCTTCTAAGCACTTTGGAGGAGTTAGAGACTTGTCTATGCATAGTTGATCAGTCACATTCTGATGTTATGGAACTAGCTTTGTCTCCAGCAATGCATTGCTTGGTAAGCCACAACTTATGAGACATCATGATGAGGTGGTAAGACTTGCAGCCATCTCTTGCATTAGTGAAATTATGAGGATAATAGCTCCTATTGATCCTTATGACAGCCATATTATGAAAGAGGTACTTTAGATCATGGTGGCAAGTTTCAAAGGTTTGGATGACATCAAAAACCCTTATTTTTCTAAGAGGGTAAAACTACTTGAAGTATTTGCAAAGTTCAGTTTTGAAAACATTATGTTATCCATGGATTGTGTTGATGACATTCGCAAGATGTTTCATATATTTTGGAATGTTATTGATGAGGTTCATCCTAGTTGCGTGCTCACTTCAATGCAATCCATCATGTCTTCAGTTTTGTATGAGGATGATGCTATTTCTAAGCTCGTGACAAATGACCTATGGGCTGTTTGGAAAGGTGAGCAAGATGGGTCACCCGTGGAACATGAGTTGTTAAGAAGTTTGGTTGAACGATGTAAGGATAATGATACTTTACCTATGGTTTCATCTTCTTTTCAAGAGGAGAGCATGCAATCATCCGATGTTTCAATTGAGCAAGATGATGAGGACAGGAAGCAGCATGAGTCCTCTCGTTTTCAGACACCTATTCAAGACATTGCTGATTTGACAGATGGAATTGGTGCTGACCTACTTGCAAATCGACATCAGAGCATTCATGACTTTGTGGAAAAAGAATATCAGGCACAGTTAGAGGCTTCTTCATGTGAGGTTGAAGCTAGAGATACTCTGCATGGTCTACACAGTTTGAGGAACCAGCTAAAGGTGAATGAGGATGGGATTGTGGCAGCTCTAGCTCATCATGAGAGGATGTATAAGATGATTGAAAATCACCTTTGCGCAGTTCAGCTTGAGAGAAGACAAAAGGGAGTTGTGGCAGAGTCTTCTCATGATAGCTTGTAGGAGATCAAAGAAGGCATGGGAGGGATGAAATCAAGTTATTTACACCTTCTTTCAGACCGTGACCACCTTCTTAACCTTGTTGGGATCTATTCAGATGCCTTGATGAGGAAAGAGGAGGAAGTTGATATGCTTTCTCAGGAGCTTATGCTCACTAGGGATTCTTTGGTGAGAACTCAGTTAGCACTTCAGGATTCAGAGCATCCCTTCCGGGTAGCCAGGACACTTGTAGATGATAGCAGTATGAGTTCACCTAGTGTTCACACTCAGAACACAGATGCAGTGTTAGGTGGTGGTGTAGACACATCAGTGTCGGCAGGAGATTCAGGTGCTAGTGGAGTTTTGAGTACTAGTATCTTTTTCGGTACTCCGGAGGCTAACATTGGTCAGTTGAATCAGAAGGAGACGGTTCCTTCTAGGAATTGCACGTTGGGTTTTGATATTGATTCAGCACCTTGCCAGGCAATAGATAGCATCCATGATGAGGGCGAGACTGTAGATGGCATTCATGGTGATGTTGTTGCACAACCAACTCATCCTATTATGAGTTGTGAGCCTTCTTCCGAGGATGGCAATATTGGTTGGAATACACTTGATCATTCGGGTATTCCATTAGCTCAGTCAGGAGAGTTTCACCTCGATTGCATCTTGAGGTGTGCTCATCAGTTTGATTTCAGCCCACATGTTTAGGATTTGACGACGACTTTGATGACACAGAGAAGTGGGTGGAATAAGCAGTGTTCTAGTCAGTTCGGATATGATTTGATTCCAACTTCAGATGATGATTCCGAGTTTGGCAGGTCTTCTACTTTGTTCTTTCATGATGATTATCATTTGATTCAGGACTTGGTGACTTGCTGCGTTTTGGAGATGGGAGGTATCAGAGTGGCACAACGGGAAGCAATGGGTGGTGGTTTTCCAACAGTATGGGCGCATCAGATTTATCATCACAGTTTTGAGGTTGAGTTGATTCAGCAGAATGTGCTTGTGCTACAAGAGTTGTTTGGTGATGTTTGGGACATTACACAGATTTTCACTTGGGATCCAGGTGGAGAAGAGTTGTACTTGTTGCAAAGATTGCTTGGGGACAAGCAATTTCAGGGAGGGCGGACTGTAATGTCCCCTTTTCCATGAGCGATGGAGTTTAGAGGAATTAGCCTATTCCTAATCCTCGTAGGCTAATGGAGCTTGATAAGAGGGTTGTTTGGCAGAGACCCAGTTGATTGGTTGGCCCGTTTCGTGATTCAGTCTACATATGGAGGTGTTCTAATGATTTCTTGATATGTTTCTATTTTTAGAAACCTCATGTTATAAAGTAATGTTATGTTTGCACTTTATGTTATGAATAATTATTTTATTATAAAGTGCAAAATAATAAAATAATATTCCTTCTAGAAGGTGACTTGGGAAAGTTCTAGAAGGAGGCCGACCTCTTGAGGAAAAAGTATAAATAGACATCATGGGCTTCATTCTCATCATCCAGATTTGTTGTTGTTGATGTTGATGTTTGATGCTTGTGGAGCCTAGGGTTTCTGCAGTTGTCTTTGGCCATTGAGAACGAAAACTCTCAATTGGTAAGCAATTTTGAGGGTGTGAAATATCACTTGAATTATTGCAGCTGGGAGAAAGTTACTTTAGACTTTCATTTGTGCTTCATTGATTAAACTTTGTGGCCTTTGGCCAAGTTTTGTATGATATTGATTAGTGTTTGCTTTGGAGACATTTTGGAGTTCATAGTCTTCAACGAATTTGCATTGAGGAGGTCGATTTGCATTCATTCAGTCATTTCCAGAATTCTGATATAAATTTACAGTCCATTATACCAGCTAGTTGGAGCCACGATTTTGCTTATATCTTCTTCATTTGGCATTGATTCTCCAAGAAGGTTGCATCACTAGATTCTATAGTGAATGGAGATGATGTTTCATGCATTTTGAAGGTGATTTGTAACATCTACAATTTATTTAGAAGTCTGATATACTGCTGCTAGGGCATCATTGGAAACATATTTTTGTTCATATCTCATCATCGAAGCCTCCTATGGTTTTGGGTATTGTTGCATTCAATTGCTATCACCGCGACAATCATTTCAAGGACAAATTTGAGTAGATTAGAGGGTGTATTTATTTTTCTAAAACATTGCCAAGCAAGAACAGGGGCAGCTACTTGAGCAATTCGATTTGGGCTTGGAGAATATCATTTGAACTTATTGTTGATTGCTACTTCATCTTTCATCCAAGGCACTTCTTGAGGCCAGGTTCTTCACATTTCTATCATCTTCTAGCATTGCATTTAGCATAGTTATGTTTGTAGTTGTAGGTGTGCATTGTACCAGCATTATCATATTTTGAAATTAATGTAAATGCCAAGAGTCTTGGCCATTTGTATGAGCATTGTATTGGATAATTATATT
>VDFB02067967.1:24925-43398 GCA_007258455.2 Sequoia sempervirens | reverse complement strand
GCAGAGCTGGGAGTCCTTATATGGGAGCTCGATGCTGATCACTATGACAACAATCCTCAACTTGAAAAGATCAAGAAAGCTCGCGGATACAACTACTCGGTAACCTTAAACTTGGTAGAACAGCTGAAAATTTGAGATTAAAGTAGTATTGATATACGAAGGTGAAAAAATTGCAGGATATAGTGACAGTTGCACCAGGAATGATGGAAGATTACGACGCTAAAATCAAACATTTCTTCACTGAACATCTGCACGCTCAGGAGGAAATTCGTTTTGTGCTGGGAGGAGGAGGTAGGCCGTTCAAAATTTTAACCCTAAATGCAACGGATCTGTAGCTTAAAGATATTTATCTGTTTGTTTCATTGCTGTGTAAAATGTTTCGATATTTGACCGGCTGGCTACCGTTTGTGCAGGTTATTTTGATGTTCGTGACTACGACGAAACATGGATCCGATTTCGAATCAGGAAAGGCCATCTTATTGTCCTGCCTCCAGGGATGTATCACCGTTTTACCCTGGATACCGATAATTACGTTTAGGTAATAAGTAGCTGGTTTTTTATTGTTTAGTTTTACTGCGAAATTAGATCATTTTTGAAGTCTGGGAGTGATATTGTTTCCAGGCAATGCGATTATTTATGGGTTTGCCTTGCTGGACTCAGCACCAACGTCCTGCTGATGACATGGAAGCCAGGTGGATGTCAATCTAGTTTTCTACTTTTATTTTCATATATTGAAACAAAGAGATCACTAAAAGGGACATATATGTGAATGGTGCAGGCGGACATATATCGCCAAGGTACTCAACAGCTCGATTGCTGCTCAGTGATGTTGAATCAATCCTTTTTGCACCCATTAATATTGTTAAGATTATGATATGAGTAGTTTTTTTGGGGCGTCTGCTTAAATCCGGGGAACTTTTACCGAGGAGAAGGCCGTAAAATACAGTTAGTGTAGATTTTTTCCAGCACGCATGTATTTCGTTTGGTAATCAACCGCCTGGCTGTCTGTGGAATGAAATATAATGCTAGTAAAATTATCGTTCTAAGCTACAGGTTTTGTCAAAAGCTCTTTTATTATTGTTTGGTTTAAAAACCATAAACAACGAACACTTAGTGTCATCATACTGGAAATTTGCAAGAAAATCATTAATAAATCATCTCCCATAAATTTTTGCAATGCCATTCTCCTAAATGATTTCTAAGTTGTGATATATGAAAATGTAAACTGGTTAAGCTGTCGTCGTCTCACAGCGCGCCGTTCTGAGCAAGTACTAAGTACCATAATGTCTATTTGATGTTTAATGCTCTTGTAGAAAGACGATTGTTGTTAGAAGATTTCAAGTGTGAGCATAAATTGATTCTTGTCTCCCTGTCAATTATACATTCATTTTGCTGTAACAGTCTACCTTCCAAGCTACACATATCTTTCTAAATGGGGACAAGAAAAAAGGATGACCTATTTCCTTGTCCTTGAGATGGCATGATCAATCTCTAAGACATGGCCTAAGTTTTCTAGCTTCTTCAGTTTGGTAGAACAATTGTTCAAATAGACGATCTACCACTAACTATGTGTAAACAAATGTGTGGCAAAGCTCTTTTCAGATAGGGCATAAAAGAGTTGGAGTATTTATGGGACTTCACCTCACTTGGGAAAACGTGGCAGTTGAAACAAGAGTTTTTTTATTTCTAATGCTTGTTTACCATGTGTACTTTGTTCAGTCTTTACTTCCTCCAAACTTGTAGCTCAAACTATCCTTTCCCAGATAGCAACTTTATTGGTTGTAAGACCAACTTCAGGGAGTAACTTTATTGGTTGTAAGACCAACATTTCTTCTCTCAAAACCATCAAAGAGTGATGTTGGGTAATTGATTGTAAGATCAACTTCTTTCCTGAAATCCATCCAAAATAGATTGCTTCACAAGTGCTAACTTGACATTAGACTCAACCAAGTGGAAATCTATTTGCCATCTTCTAGATGGTGCAAGCTGAGTCACCCCTTAAGAAATCCACTTGGTTAATGCACAACCTAATTTTTGGCACGGAAGATCTTGCATTATAGAAACCTTAGAGTTGGACGCCTTCACTTTCTTCATCACCGGGTGGTTAAATGCCCTTTTTGCCTCAATAAGGAAACCATGAAACATGCTTTCTATTTTTATAACCAAGCTTACTATGGCAGACAATATTGTCCTCACTCTCTACAGTCTTTAACAGATCAATCAAATGTAAAATACCTTTGCTTGGGTTCCAAAGTTCGTCTTGCATCATTTTTGAATTATTTACACAAAGCATTCTTAAATATATTTGGAAGATCACATGTAATGATTTTTCCTTAAAAATCTTTTCCTCATTTAGAGACCTATTATGCATGGGTTGTTATCTATTTAGATGGAAAATCTAATAGGATTTTTCAAGACACTCTCAAAAACAATTCAGACTTGAACAATTGGATGAAGATTGTCATAAGGATTTGGTCCATGACCAATGATGCTAAAATGTTGTCATCCTTGGGGAGAATCTACACAACAAAGGCCCGATTAACAAGGATAACTTTATCCTCCATAAGAAAATTCAATGTATGGTAAAAAAAAAAATCATCTATAAGAATCATATAGATCCCATGGGAGCTTGTGTCTTAGAATTATTTAATTCTTGTTTTTTATTTAATAATACTTTTAGTTGTCTAGATCTTGATATAATCTTTGTGAAAAAATCAAGAGAGTTTTCTCTTTATGGAACATATTTGCAAAATAAGCTTTGAGAATATTCTTTGCAAAGAAAGAATTAAAGCATCACTTGAGATGGGAGCATGATTTGAAAGGAAAAGGTGTGAAATTAAGATCTAAGTTAAATTCTAGCTAGATCTACATGATAAAGAATCTAATTTTTACTCAATGTTAAGTATATTTGGGAAGAATTTTCACTTTTGATATTGGACGTATCTGTGTGGATGATGAGTGCCAATTAAAATATGTGTTTGTCTTTTTATCACAACCTCTTCACTTCTAGGGGTGAAGAATAGGAAGTCTCTAGGGCTAGATATGCCATTAAGAGTTTTTTGTCATGTAAGTTTGCATGTGGCTCTTCCAATACATAAGATGCACAAAACTATTTGGAGGAGATTAAAAATAGTGATTAGTTCTTTGAGTAGAAATAAATCTCTATGATGTTATGGATTCCCTATTGAATTCTATAAAGTTGACAAGGCTTTAGTGGCTTTTTGTCTATCAGATGTTTATAAGGAGGATGTATTTGTTGGAACATTTGGAAAAGGTATTGATATATGCATAATTAAACTAATTTCCCTAAGGTTAGATCCACAAAAATAAAATAAAAAAACTCGAGACCTATCACCTTGCTAAATGTATCCTACAATATTTTTTTCTAAAGTTTTATCATAGGGGTTGAAAAAGGTTATTTCTTCTATTAGTCCTACTCATATTAGCTTTGTTAAAGGTACACACATTTATGGTACAACCTATTACCAAATTGGTGCAGAGCACCTTTGTTGTTCCATTTCATGAATTTGAGTCTAGTTAGGTGATTTAGTCACAAGTATGATAAATAAGGCCATTGTGGGCCATTTTGTAATGTTTTTATGGTATTATGAGTCTTGGTAGGGTCATAGTTCAAAAGTTGCTAAAGTTTGCAAAAGTTGTCATGAAAATGTTGTAATGTTGCAAAAGTTGTAATTATGAGAAGGCCAACAGTCATTGGCTTCTAAAGGTTGGTATAGGAAGTTGAAATGGGTAGTTAGGTGTGGAAAGTATTTAAAAGGGTGAAGTTCATTGGTGTAAGTTGTTGAAGAGTTTGGAGTATCCTAATAAAATATCTTAGTTTTATTGCAATTTTTTGTGTATTTTCTCCATTACCTGCATGTGTACGGGTCCATACAGCAGGGGCATGCTTTGAAATGATTCAAATCTATTGAAGGGTTGTATTTGTCATTGTTTTGAATTGATTCTTGAGGAATATCATTGTGTCTTTAGCACTTTAGAGGTTGAATTCTAAAAACTGGTCTAAAACAGGGCTGTAGGGGTTTGAAGGCTAAAATGCATTGAAAAGGCCATTCCTCCTTTTGTACTTGTTGTAACTCAGAGGAATAGGCCTGTGTAGATTAGTTGTAGGTCTAAGAAAAAAGATTTAAGCCTGAGAAAAGAGATTTGGTGGAGAAATCCACGTTGCCCTGGTGAAAATCCAGAATTTGTGCCTTTTGGACAAGGCTAGAGAGAGTGAGTTGAAGAAAAGGATTAAGAACTTGGAAGAATATCATGAAATATATGAGATTAGGTGTATTTAGATATGCTTTGAAGGTTTGAGAGGTCAGAAGGTGTCATATGTGTGACAGAGTATGAAACCCTAGGTGATAAAGGGTGAAAACAAGTGAAAAGAGAGTGGTTTGTGAAGGGAGTGCATAGGAGACTTGACAGAAACATAATAAAAGGATGAAATGAGTTTGGGAAGGCATAATAAAGCCTGTTGAAAGTGGTTTTGAGGTTGTGTGAGGTCAGGGCATGAGAGAATCAATAAGCCCTAGTTATTTGTGAAGAAAGTGAGGGTTTGGTGAAAATAGGTCCTATTGAGCAAGTTGGGACCCAAAAGTTGGATAATCTAAGGCTTTGAAGGCTGTTTTGTGACTGTTAATAGGTTTCTTGGATTGGTTGTGAGTTTCAAGGTGAATCTCTTTGGAAAAGAGGCCTAATTCAAGGTTGGTTCAACATAGAAGGATAGATTTGAGAGGGTTGTTCCAAAAGAGTTGTAAGTGAGATTGAGGTATGCGAAAGTAGGCCTTAATGGGTGCCTAGATTGGTGATTTTTTGTTGAGGTTTTTTTGGAAAGTTAAGAGTTGTGTCAAGAAAATTTGGCCTGGTTACCTACTAGGAAGACTTGGAGAAAGATTGAAAAACAAGCCTAGAGTTGAATTTGTGAGAGAAAAGTGGGTTGGAACCCTTTGAATGGTGATGGTGAGTTGTTTTCCTACCCTGCATTGCATCAGTTGGTATCAAAGCACAACTTGTAGATTCTTGAAGGTGATTGGTTGAAGGTTGTGGTTGGAAGTTGGAAAGACAAGACAATGGAGATCAAAGAAGCAACACAAAGGAATGCAATTTTCAAGACTACCTGCAAGTGTTAAGGTAAGTATGTACTGTGATGGTAGATTCAGGTAGTTTAGATAATTTGGTATCTCAAGAAATGGTTGACAAGTTGCAATTAGAGAGGATACCTCATGAATCACCTTATTTTGTTTCTTGGGTGAATGGTGAGCATGCTTTGTTGGTCAAGGAGCAATCTTGGATTGAGTTTCATATAGCTGCATATAAAGATAGGATTTTGTGTGATGTTGTACCAATGAGCATATGCCATTTGTTATTGGGAATGCCATGGATATATGAAAGGTTTGCTCTATATGATGAAAGGAAAAATAGTTATAAGATCATGAAGGATGGGGTCACTTTTAATTTGATTCCTTTGGTAGAAGAGGATAGGAAACAATGCAAACCAACAAGAATACTACTGCAGGGCAAAAGAGAGTATATGAGGCATGAGAAAATCAATTGCAGTGAAAGTGCAACCATTACAAAGAAGAAGAATGTTGGGGCAGACAATATTGATAGAGATGCAATGGTAAAGAGAAAAGTGGATAGTGAGTTGGTGATGAGATCTGATTTAGAGGATAGGTCAAGCAAGAATCTTCCATGAAGGAACAAGACAAGTCATGACAACATGATGGGAACAAAGGAGAGATGAAGTTTTGTCAAGGAAAGCCAAGGAGGTGGTAGGACAGTCAAGCATTGCCAAGTTAGTGAAGAGCATGTCTGACATGATAGAGTTTGATAGTAAGAATTGTTTGATGAAGGTTCTTGGGGAAGAGACCCTAACAAACGATAGAGAAGAGAAGTATCCAAGAGATTTTCCTAGGAAAAGGCAAGAAGAGTTTGATAAAGCTACAAAAGGAGAAGAATATGGTCCACTGATTGGACAAGGACATAAGGTGCAACATATGTCTGATCATAGGGAAGATGGAAAGCAACAAGTGTTTGACAGTAAAAGAGTTGGAAGACCTAATGGCAAAGAGGTCTTGTATGTAAAGAGATTGAAGGTTGAGATGAGTGAAAATAAAGTAAATGAAAAGACTGTGGAAAGCCATGAAGGGCTTGTAAAAAGTGAAGAGATCAAGGTGGGAACAATGTTGTGTCCCTTGAAGGTGGATAAGAACAAGGAGCAAACAAGCACTGCTAGAATAGAGGTATTTGAGTCAGAAAACACAGAGATCATGAAGGAAATTTTTTTGATGCAGATTATGAAGATGAAAGTTGTAGAAAGCCAAGAAAAAAGGCTAGTGAGAGAGTGTATGACAGTTGAGGATGAAGAAAAGAACATAGGGAGTGTGGTAATAGAAGTGTATTTTCCATTGAAGGGACAAGTAGTCAAAGAATCTGAGAGTACAGTGAAGGACAAGAAGTCAAAAAACATTGTGAGTCAAAGAAAGTGGCAAGAGAAGCAGTGTGAGAGTATGATGCTTAGAGCAGATGGTGGACAATTAGAACATGATAGGATAGTGCTCCTTGAGGAAGCATATCAGGTGCAATGTGAGAAGCAAGACAAGATGATGGAAAAGACAGTAAGCCAAGAGGAATGGAAAAAGACAGTGAAAGCATTTGTGAAAGAGTTTGTAGAGGATGAGGAAATTGTAGTCACCATGAAAGGTGAAGAAGAGGAAGCAAAGTGTTTGCAAAAGGTCTCAATGTTGAAAGAGACTGAGGAAAATAAGTTGAAAAAGATTAGCCAAATGAAGGCTAAACAGGAAACGTTGGTGAATACTCCAAAAGAGATGGAGAAGAGAGCAAGTGTTGTGATTAGGATAGTGGATTGTCCTTGGTTGACAAAATTAATGATGGGGTAGTTGTATACTGTTATGACAATGGTTTTAAGCATGAAGAATTTGAGAATAGTTGTGAAGAGAAAAGGTAAGAGACAGAGAGTGAAGGGAGCCTATTGTTACTTCCTTGTTTTGATGATTATGTTGATGAGAATCAAGCCATGGGTTAAGATGAAGGAGGACAAACATAGTATAGATTATTTTGTAGAGAATGAAACTGAAGAATAGAGTAAGAGTAGATGGATGAAGCTGGTAAGGACAAATTAGAGCATAGAGATGCAAGTCGAAGTTGACAAGGAAAGGAGAAGACCATATGGTGTGGACAAGTACAAACCCAAGGTCAAGATGAAGAAATTACAAGGACAAGAAGGAGCATCAAAGGTTGAATATTCAAGAGTTGTTGTAGGTTCAAAACATGAAGGCTTCCAAGGGACTTGGAAGGAATCTTGTGGCTGGGTGAATGGTGCATAACACCTTTGTTGTTCCATTTCATGAATTTGAGTCTAGTTAGGTGATTTAGTCACACGTATGATAAATAAGGCCATTGTGGGCCATTTTGGTAATGTTTTTATGGTCTTATGAGTCTTGGTAAGGTCATAGTTCAAAAGTTGCTAAAGTTTGCAAAAGTTGTCATGAAAATGTTGTAATGTTGCAAAAGTCATAATTATGAGAAGGCCAACGGTCATTGGCTTCTAAAGGTTGGTATAGGAAGTTGAAATGGGTAGTTAGGTGTGGAAAGTGTTTAAAAGGGTGAAGTTCATTGATGTAAGTTGTTTTTGAAGAGTTTGAAGGAGTATCCTAATAAAATACTTTAGTTTTATTGCAATTTTTTGTGTATTTCCTCCATTACCTATATGTGTACGGGTTCGTACAGTAGGGGCATGCTTTGAAATGACTCAAATCTGTTGAAGGACTATATTGCCATTGTTTTGAGTTGATTCTTGAGGAATATCATTGTGTCTTTAGCACTTTAGAGGTTGAATTCTAAAACCGGTTTGAAACAGGGGTGTAGGGGTTTGAAGGCTAAAATGCATTGAAAACGCCATTCCTCCTTTTGTACTTGCTGTAACTCAGAGGAATGGGCATGTGTAGATTAGGTGTAGGTCTAGGAATAGAGATTTAATCCTGAGAAAAGAGATTTGGTGGAGAACTCCATGTTGCCCTGGTGAAAATCTAGAATTTGTGCCTTTTGGACAAGGTTAGAGAGAGTGAGTTGAAGAAAAGGATTAAGAACTTGGAAGAATTTCATGAAATCTATGAGATTAGGTGTATTTAGATATTCTTTGAAGGTCTGAGAGGTCAGAAGGGGTCATATGTGTGAAAGAGTATGAAACCCTAGGTGATAAAGGGTGAAAACAAGTGAAAAGAGAGTAGTTTGTGAAGGGAGTGCATAGGAAACTTGA
This sequence comes from Sequoia sempervirens, assembly GCA_007258455.2. Lineage (NCBI taxonomy): Eukaryota > Viridiplantae > Streptophyta > Pinopsida > Cupressales > Cupressaceae > Sequoia > Sequoia sempervirens. The sequence continues at coordinate 35,114 of VDFB02067967.1, read as the reverse complement.
GGGCAGCATAATAGAAGGATGAAACAAGTTTGGGAAGGCATAATAAATCCTGTTGAAAGTGGTTTTGAGGTTGTGTGAGGTCAGGGCATGAGAGAATCAATAAGCCCTAGTTATTTGTGAAGAAAGTGAGGGTTTGGTGAAAATAGGTCCTATTGAGCAAGTTGGGACCCAAAAGTTGGATAATCTGAGGCTTTGAAGGCTGTTTTGTGACTTCCAAGAGGTTTCTTGGATTGGTTGTGAGTTTCAAGGTGAGTCTCTTTGGAAAAGAGGCCTAATTCAAGGCCGGTTCAATGTAGAAGGTCAAATTTGAGAGAGTTGTTCCAAAAGAGTTGTGAGATTGAGGTATGTGAAAGTAGGCCTTAATGGGTGCCTAGATTGGTGATTTTTTGTTGAGGTTGTTTTGGAAAGTTAAGAGTTGTGTCAAGAAAAGTTGGCCTATTGACCTACTAGGAAGACTTGGAGAAAGATTGAAAAACAAGCCTAGAGTTGAATTTGTGTGAGAAAAGTGGGTTGGAACCCTTTGAATGGTGATGGTGAGTTGTTTTCCTACCCTGCATTGCATCACAAACTAGGAAGTAATGTATTGGGCCAAAGACAATCAACAAGATATTTATATGATTTTGATAAGTTTTCAGAAAGTTTATGATAGGATTTTGCATCCCCTTATCCTATTGGATATAAAAGCTTTAAGATTTGGTGATACATTTGGTAGATATGTTGGTGTACTCTTTTATGATGACTCAACCTAACTTGTCAAAGTAAATGGTGATTTATCTTCTTGTTTTCTTATTTATCCTCTTATTTATTTGTCATTAATACTAAATTCCTTGATCATGTCTTAGGGCATGTTTCTCTTAGACCTCTTGATAAAGGTTTGATTACCCCAAATCAAGAACTCTTGCTAAAATGCCTTAATTTGATAATAAATCACCTTTTTAACTATTATGGAAAAGGATAATTTTTATTTAATATACACAATAGAATATATTGCTACTATATTTCCTCTAAATCTAAAATATTTGTCTACAAGTCAATTATATTAAGTTGGAATGATCATCTCCTTGATTATATCGTGGATAAAAGATGGGAGTTGGGAGGTCCCAACCATCTAGTTCTAGGAGTTGTGGAGGGATGGGACTTATGAACCTTTTTTGTATAGGGTTTTCTTAGCTATTAAATGGATTTTGAAATGTTTGGATGGGTATAAACCTTGAAAAAATATTCTTAGAAATAATATTGTAGCCCGGGTAATTCTAAATCTAAAGCCAAATGGGTTGGGGTTCACTTGGTAGAGATTTTGTTTGGTAACTTTAGAATTTATTCTAGTGGATCTTCCATTTTTGGATCCATACCAAAGGCTTAGGAAGTGGAAGGAAGTCTTTTGTTGGTTTTGAGAAATTTCTTTTATGGTGGAATCTTTGAATATATAAATAAATCTCTTATTTAACAAAGAGGTTGTTCTAATTTGAATTGTTTTAGTGACAATTTCAAATCTTTTCTTAATTTTTTGATAATGGGTTAATCTCTTGAAAGATTTTCAAGGAGAGGTATCTATTGCCAAAATCTCATAAAATGACTTATTCCATGATTAAACAAATTGTTGGGTTATCCTCATCCATGCTTGTAATTGATTTTTCTACATATCTTTTAATAGATTTTTCTTGATGTGATACAAAACTTTTATATACAACATTTAAATACATAATCTTTGTAATATGCTACACATAAGTTCCGCTACAAATAAATACCTCTCTATGAGATGTGAATAAATATGAAGCCAATCCTTTTCTATTGAACCAAATCTTTCTTTACATGATTTTTTATTAATAATTTGGTTGTTGGTATCATTTATTTCATTTTTAAATTTGTTTATTATTTAGCATGTGGGGATATTGAGTTTTCTGAACATTTATTTTCTGATTATGTTTATGCCAAAGCTATTTGAGAATTGTGCTAGAAAAAGAAACAATTTCATGGTGGGTATTTTTTTTCCTCAAAAACTTATAAGTCAAAGTTCTGTGATAGTTTATTACTTATTTTGTCTGAATAAGAAAAATAAGCATGTTTTCTAGAATGACTACAAGGATCTTATTTTCTTCTCTTTGGAAGTCACCGTTTTTTCAATATCTTTGCAGGTTAACGCTCAATTTGACAAGTCTACTGACAAAATTAAGAGATTGGGTGAAGAAGGATTAACTGAAGAAGGTAAAGGTATCAATGTTGACAATGAAGATGGATCATCAAGCTCCTTTGTTCCTATACCTGACAGTGAACTTGGTAACTATGATCATATTCCCATTACTGCATTCCCAGAGTGGTGGCTCCGTAAATGTATGCACTACACACTAACTGATATGAGGAAAAAAATTCAGAACATTACCAAGGCTAAAGAATGTAAAGCTCCTAAAGCGAAAGATAACACTCCCTAGATGCTATTTTTATAGTGAACAATGTTGCTTTTTAAGACAAATATAGTTCTTGGTTTCTTTTTGCTAGACTATTCTATTTTTTATGCTCCTTGTGAGCATAAATTATTCTGCTATTGATGCATAATTCCTCCCTCTGAACTAAGTTTTTGGTGATACTTTTATAACTCTACCACCCTTTGGAGCTATTTTTATACACTTTTTCAATATTAAATATTTTAAAATGAATTCATATCAGTATTATGATTAGTTTAAAAGATTAGATTCAAAGAGTTAATATTAGTTTCTCTTATTCTAATATATCTATTGATAAATTTGTTACTACACAATCTTTAATCATTTTTGAAATTTAATGTCACATTCATTCTAGATGAACTCACTACAATTTATTTGTCTATTAAAAATTAGTCTTAATTTTGTATTTGATAATTATTTAAAGTAGATAAGTTTTCCATATGCTTATAGTTGTACATTATTTTAAGGAAGTACTAGTTTAGAAACAAATACCCATGAACCTTGATGTAGAGTTTTCAAATTGTTATATTTGATTATAATTTAAATTTTTATGTAAATGTATGTCAAATATTTTTTTAGAAATGTTAAAAAAATTAAATACTTATATTTAATTATAATATAATTGTAAACAAAAGAAATTACACTATATAAATAATTAGACTAATTAAATGAATGCAATTAATTAGATATACATTGATTTAGATTAATTGGAGTTTCAAGGGATAGATAATTGCAATGAATATACAAGGATTTAATATGATAGATAGAATAATTGTAGCTTTAGAATTCGTCAACATCTAGGTGGCCCATATGCAAATATAATTATTTCATTTTTAAAAAACTCAAAGTGTGCCCTAATTTATTCTTTTCATCCTTCTTGATCATTGATTCATAGATTTGAATTAATCACATATCAAATTTATTTAAATACCATGATAATTGATTTATGAGAATGATGAAATGGATCATCTTTTAATATAAATTGTTGATGATATCTAATTCCCTTCCCATTTGATCAAGTTGGGCCTAATTATATACTATCAAACTTCCATTAGTATATGTATTTCACAACCTAGAGTTTGAGGGGGTTAAAATAAATATAGTGGGTTAAAGTTTCAAATATAATATATGTTCGATCTATCCAAGTCATACATATATATGAGCTTCATTATGGTATATATATATATACATGTATATATATATGTATATATGTATATATATATATATATGTATATATGTATATATATATATATGTATATATATATATATATATATATATATATATATATATATATATATATATATATATATATTCATCCTATACATCACAAGACTTACTAAGTTCACATGTTGTAGTTCCACTTCATTACTACTTAAATAGTAGATAATTCATTACCAACAATTCACTAAAGAATTTGTATCTTCAAGTTATAAAATAATTTCATATTAATGAGAATGATGAAATGGACCATCTTTTAATTTATGAGAATGATGAAATGTATCATCTTTTAATATATGTTGGATCGATACCCAAGTTATACATGTATGTATATTTGAATACATATATGTACATAATGTACACACACACATATATATCTTAAATTAGGGTTTCAAAATAGTTGTTTAGGGTTTCAGTAGAAGATTTTAGGGTTAAAAAATAGACAAATTATATGTATACACATATGTGTAATGTTAGAATTATGAATAACACGAGACGTAGGATCAAACAATGAACAAAAACATCTTCCACATAAGAGCTCTAAAAAATAATGATTTTTTATTCCTCAACAAGAAAATACTTACAAAATTAAAATAATACAAAGAGAGATCAACCCTAAATGATAAATGGATTAGATCATGAAAAGTGTCATCATCCTATGTGATGAGACAAAATGATCTAATATTATCTCTCTAACTTTAATAGAAAAAGTACTCCTAAGATTAGCTTCAGTGCATGAGAATAAATAAAATAGAAAAATAATTCATTAAAGATTAATTGATTATTATCTAATGTATGATTACTCTAACACCCCCTTAAGTGTAACCTAGAGAGTAGCTAAATAATCTAAAAATACCAATGCATAAAAATAAAAGAAAGCATGAATGGGTCTTGAAAACAAGGCTAGATGAGGTATCCATGTACAATCAAAGAAATCTCTCATAACTGGAGAAAATGAGAAAACCTCATGGAAAAAATCCTCTCCTAAAGAGAGATGAAATAATGTAAGAAACATGAAGGAAGGAGGCCTCATGAAGACCCTCAAATACGACTTCCTTCACCCCACACATCGATTGTAGTTGGAGGTAACAAGGTGATACCAAAGGTTTTGTGAAGATTTTGCAACCTGCTCCTCTATAGGAATGTACTCCAAAGTGAGAAAACTATCCTGAATCAATTGACGTATGAAGTGCATTTGGATCTCTATGTGCTTGGTACACTGATCCTCCACTATATTATGAGAAATGTGAATGGCACTCTGATTGTCACACCAAAGAATAGTGGGACTATCAAGAGGAAAACCAAAGTTAGTCAATGACTAACAAAGCTACAAAACCTCCTGGCTGGCAAAAACCACTACATGATACTCAACCTCCATGGATGATAATGCAATAGAAGATTGATTATTGTAAGACCATGTAATGATGCTAGAACCAAGACAAAAAACAAAGTCAGAAGTGGACTTCTTATCATTGACATCACCAACCCAATCTGAGCCAATGAATCCAACTATTAGAGGATCTCTTGATGTATAGAAAATACCATAATGTGAGGTGCCTCAAATATATATCAAAATATGTTTGGAAGCTTGTTAATGACTCTCATGTGAGAATCGAGAGACAAGACCAACTGCAAAAAAAAGATTAGGATGTGAGTGTGTCAGGTATAAAAGATTGCCAACCAACTTCCTATATAATATAGCATCTAATGAAGCAATAATATAAGTGGAATACAATACAACACTTGATTGAAATGGTGTGGGGGTAGACTTTCAATTAAGCATGCCAAATTTTGATGCATGTCAAGAGCATACTTTTGCTAAAATATGGAAATCTTGGATCCAAAGACTAAATAACCTGTGAACCAAGAAAGTAGTGCAAAAGACCGAGATTTGTCATCTCAAACTACTCCATCAAAGCTTGTTGAACACTCTGGATCATGGAGGATGAACCACCTATAAGGATCAAATCATGTAAATATAGCTCAAGGATCAAAATATCACTCTCATGTCTCCGAATGTACATTGTGGGATTGGAATGACATCATGTGAATATAGAAGAAAGTAGAAAAGTTCCTATCTTCTCATACCAAGCCTAAGGGGCCTATTTGAGACCATATAATGAATGACGAAATCTGCAAACCAATGAAGAGTCCTTAATAAAACCATGTGGTTTCTCCATATAAATCTCCTCATGAAGGAAGGCACTCTTCACATCCATTTGAAATATTGTCCATCCTTGTGAAAATGCAAGTGAAAGTAAAAGGTGAATATAATTCATCTTGGAAACAAGGGAAACCGTCTCAAAATAATCAACGCCTTCAACTTGAGAGAACCCCTTGGCAATAAGACGAGCCTTGTACTTATCAATAGAACCATCTATAACATATTTGATACAATACACCCACTTGCATTGAACTAACTTTATTCCCTTAGGAAGAGGAACAAGATCCCAAGTATGATTCTTCATTAGAGAAGAATACTCATCTACGATAACACTATCCCACTTAGGAATACCAACTGCCTCTAAAAACTTTTGAGGATCATCCAAAATGGTTTAGCTCAAAAAAATGACACTTGATGTTTGTTCATGAGTATGACAAGAGTCTAAAGGATCACTTGCCAAAGATCTAGCTACATCAATAGTATCATGAGCCCATTTGGGTAAGGGTTGAATATCTGGAGGTAGAGGGATAGTTGGAACATCATCCTCATCCTCAAGATATGAGGAATCCTCAAGAGATGAAGAGTGATTAGTACATGATGAGAGGGAATTTGGGGATGGAGAATTCATCTAAGAAAAGTACTCATCAAATTTGACATCTCACCAAAAAAATACATCTCTAGAATCAAGATCAAACAACTTGTATGCCTTAACATCCTCATAGCAACCCATAAATATGATTGGTTAGCTCTTCCTCTACATGGATTTCTACTAAGCTTTAGGAAAGAATTCCAAAGCCTCACTACCAAATAATTTGAATAAAGATACATTAGGCTTGAGAAGCTTTGGGAACCTATTTTTGAAGATTACAGACAATTTGGGGTATGTTTGGTAGCCATTCTTGGCTAGAATTTGAAGGTTGTTGCAAGTGTAGTTCCTTCTTGTGAGGGTTGTGGATATTGTTATTGAAGGTTTATTATAGGTTTTAGGATGTTTTTGCAACAATAAAAAGTTTGGTAAATCATGGTTTATTGCAACAAAATTTTCTAGATGAAGTTTGTAGGTTGAAGGAGCTAAAAATTGACGCAAGAGGAAATTTTGAAGGAGAACAATTTGAATCTAATTTTTGCTTTCATATTTCAATTGTATATTGGATTGTAATCAGATTTGTAGTGCTTTTCATCATCCCATATGGATACATAATCATTAAATTTTAGTTATTCTATGTAATTCTTGAATTTCCAAGAGATTAAGAATGAACAAGGATGAATACTTGCAGATTTTTGTTGTTACAAACAATTTCTTGGTGCATCTTATGTTTTTTGGGAGTTTATGTTAAAGGGTTGAATTCTATTTGCATAAGTGGTATCAGGGAAATAGTTCCTGAGTGTACAGGTAGAGCACTAAATATGAGGCAGTTTGCACTAGGACTTGTGGTGGTGTGTGTGATTTGCATGTAGACAGATCGCTGGATGTGAGACAATCTATACTAGAGAGGATAGGATGGGTTATCAGGAGGCTTGTAAGGATTTTGTTTTGGGAACGTTATTGGGAAGAAGTAGAAAATATGAAGTACTGTGAAGAGTTTGAAAATCTCCAAGTTGAAGTAGATGTATTAGAAAAAATGATTAAGGATAAAGTGGGAATACGAGAAGAGAGATATGGGAAGAAAAATGTTATGTTGAAAGAGGACAAGGAAAAGAAAAGAAGCATAAATGAAGGATGGAGAAAGAAAGAAGAGAAAATGGTCACTGTGATCATAAATTTAATGGCTATTTTAAAGATTTTGTGTTATCTACAAATGTTTTATTTGCAGGATTTAGCAAGGACAAGGAAAATGGTGAAAATAAAAAGGACACTGTAGCAGAAAAGAGGTATCATTTAATTATGTTAGTAAAAATTTACATGTAAAAGAGGTAGATGAAGTTGTGGATGATGTTGTAGCAATTTAGAGAATAGATTTTGATAGTCCTAGATTTGACAAGGGAAATGATGAAGAAGAAGATAGTCTCCTATTCAAAGAGGAGATAAGAAAATTAAAAAAAATATTTCAGTGAAAAATTATAGAAGAAGATGATGAAAAGAAAAATGTTGCAGCTGATACATGCCTTTTTGAAGGAGAAAAAGTTGTAGCAGTGAGCAAAGGGAAGAAAATAGAGGTAATTGTTGATTTATCGAATTTTGTCCATGTTGCTAATGAAGCTAATTTTTGTGAGGGTGAAATGGTAAAAGAAAGTGAAGGAGAGATGGTAAGGTGCAACAATAACATGTTACAAGCTGAAATACAACAAGGTATGATGAATTTTGTTGACATAGAAGAAGAAGAGGGTGAAGGAGAAATAGGTGAGAAAGATGCGAAAATAGAATTCATTGACTTCCATAAATCTCTTAATGCTGATTTGAGTGCAGGTGTTGGGAATGATAAAGTGGGATGGAAAGATGAACCATGGTATAGCAAGGCGAAGAAGAAGAAACATGTAGATAAAGAAGAAAGATGGATGAAGAACCAACACATGAGCTATAAATGTTTATGAGTTCAACTCATGAAATATTTCAAATTACCATGGGTGTTTGATGCAGGAGCATCCATTTGAAGGGCAATCCTCATTAATAAAAAAAAGGGCATTTTATTTTATTTTCCTAAATTTTGGTAGGTGATTTATTTAATAGGTTAATTTGCATGGATAGACTAAAATAAATATTAAATAATTTCCTTTTATTATTTTGTTGCAAATTTTGGTAGTGGAGATAATTTAAGAGGGAAGTTTTGGAATTTGTCAATTTCAAAAATTAGCAAAAATGGATTTGGGCATGGTTTTGGAGGGAGTTATAAGTTTTAATAATGCATTTAAAAATTTCCTAAAATTATGCATGCAAAAGTGGGTGCTCAAGGTGAGTTGGCAGGAGTTACAATGGAAATAGCCCTAAAATCTAGGAATGGACTCCCATTTTGGCAATTTTGGTGGGAGTGGGTTGAGAAAATCATTTTTAATATTATGAAAGTTTTTTGGCATTGATTTTTAGAGGTTTCTTCCCAACTTGGTCGTGGATTTTTTTTGGAGAAGCTTTGGGATCTTGTTTTTAAAGATTACAGGTAATTTGGAGTATGTTTTGGTAGCCATTCTTGGCTAGAATTTGAAGGTTGTTGCAGGTGTAGTTCCTTCTTGTGAGGGTTGTGGATATTGTTATTGAAGGTTTATTGCAGGTTTTAGGATGTTTTTGCAACAAAAAAAAGTTTGGTAAATCATGGTTTATTGCAACAAAAAAAAGTCTGGTAAATCATGGTTTATTGCAACAAAAGTTTCTAGATGAATTTTGTAGGTTGAAGGAGCTAGAAATTGGTGCAAGAAATTTTGAGGGAGAATAATTTAAATCTGATTTTTTCTTTCACATTTTAATTGTATATCAGATTGTAATTAGATTTGTAGTGCTTTTCATTAGCCCATATAGCTGCACAATCATTAAATTTCAGTTATGCTATGTAATTCTTGAATTTCCAAGAGATTTAGAATGAACAAGGATGAATACTTGTAGATTTTTGTTGTTCTAACAAATAATTTCTTAGTGCATCTTATGTTGTTTCGGAGTTTAATGTTTCTAACCTCTACTATTAGTGCAAAAAAATCTCTTGCACCATGATGAAATTTAATAAAATTAGAATAATATGTCATGAAGTGTATTGTTTAAGAACCAAATTAAAATTAAATTTTATCATGTTAAAATTTTCATAAATAAAATTTACAAAAGTTATACGTGATAAATATTTACCTTTTTAATCCATCCTAAATTATGGTCAGAATCAATTGAAATCAAAGGAATGTCTTTTAAGATTTCTTCTTCATCTTCATCATATATGTCAATGAAATATAGTGGCACCAAATTCCATTTACTAACTGTAGACACGTCAAATTTGCATTATGCATATTCATCCGCTCAATAAATAAATCAAATGCATCACATCCATTCACCTGGTAAATCGGGTTCTTATCATTTAAATAAATCAAAGGCTCACATCATAGTTTAATTAAATAAATCAAACTTTATTTAATTAAAATCTCAAAAATGCATCTTCCATCCTTTTCTGATTTAAATAAATCAAATATTTTAAATCCTAAAAGTCAAAATCATCTAAACACCATTAAGCTAACCTAATCATCATTAATTTAATCTAACCATGATGAAATGCTAATCCCACCCACTTGCATTCTCTAGATTTGGCCACTTGCACATGAAATTGCATTTAATTGATTTATCAAAATCTTTATTTTCAACATGGCATTTATGGGGAATATTCCCTCATTTTTTAATTCAAAGGCAAGTTGATTTGTCCCTCCAACATTGCATTTATTGCTCATTTTCTTGTCCCC
>VDFB02067967.1:0-21856 GCA_007258455.2 Sequoia sempervirens | reverse complement strand
AGCCCATAAATATGATTGGTTAGCTCTTCCTCTACATGTATTTCTACTAAGCTTTAGGAAAGAATTCCAAAGCCTCACTACCAAATAATTTGAATAAAGATACATTAGGCTTGAGAAGCTTTGGGAACCTATTTTTGAAGATTACAGACAATTTGGGGTATGTTTGGTAGCCATTCTTGGCTAGAATTTGAAGGTTGTTGCAGGTGTAGTTCCTTCTTGTGAGGGTTGTGGATATTGTTATTGAAGGTTTATTATAGGTTTTAGGATGTTTTTGCAACAATAAAAAGTTTGGTAAATCATGGTTTATTGCAACAAAATTTTCTAGATGAAGTTTGTAGGTTGAAGGAGCTAAAAATTGACGCAAGAGGAAATTTTGAAGGAGAACAATTTGAATCTAATTTTTGCTTTCATATTTCAATTGTATATTGGATTGTAATCAGATTTGCAGTGCTTTTCATCATCCCATATGGATACATAATCATTAAATTTTAGTTATTCTATGTAATTCTTGAATTTCCAAGAGATTCAGAATGAACAAGGATGAATACTTGCAGATTTTTGTTGTTACAAACAATTTCTTAGTGCATCTTATGTTGTTTGGGAGTTTATGTTAAAGGGTTGGATTCTATTTGCATAAGTGGTATCAGGGAAATAGTTCCTGAGTGTACAGGTAGAGCACTAAATGTGAGGCAGTTTGCACTAGGACTTGTGGTGGTGTGTGTGATTTGCATGTAGACAGATCGCTGGATGTGAGACAATCTATACTAGAGAGGATAGGATGGGTTATCAGGAGGCTTGTAAGGATTTTGTTTTGGGAACGTTATTGGGAAGAAGTAGAAAATATGAAGTACTGTGAAGAGTTTGAAAATCTCCAAGTTGAAGTAGATGTATTAGAAAAAATGATTAAGGATAAAGTGGGAATACGAGAAGAGAGATATGGGAAGAAAAATGTTATGTTGAAAGAGGACAAGGAAAAGAAAAGAAGCATAAATGAAGGATGGAGAAAGAAAGAAGAGAAAATGGTCACTGTGATCATAAATTTAATGGCTATTTTAAAGATTTTGTGTTATCTACAAATGTTTTATTTGCAGGATTTAGCAAGGACAAGGAAAATGGTGAAAATAAAAAGGACACTGTAGCAGAAAAGAGGTATCATTTAATTATGTTAGTAAAAATTTACATGTAAAAGAGGTAGATGAAGTTGTGGATGATGTTGTAGCAATTTAGAGAATAGATTTTGATAGTCCTAGATTTGACAAGGGAAATGATGAAGAAGAAGATAGTCTCCTATTCAAAGAGGAGATAAGAAAATTAAAAAAAATATTTCAGTGAAAAATTATAGAAGAAGATGATGAAAAGAAAAATGTTGCAGCTGATACATGCCTTTTTGAAGGAGAAAAAGTTGTAGCAGTGAGCAAAGGGAAGAAAATAGAGGTAATTGTTGATTTATCGAATTTTGTCCATGTTGCTAATGAAGCTAATTTTTGTGAGGGTGAAATGGTAAAAGAAAGTGAAGGAGAGATGGTAAGGTGCAACAATAACATGTTACAAGCTGAAATACAACAAGGTATGATGAATTTTGTTGACATAGAAGAAGAAGAGGGTGAAGGAGAAATAGGTGAGAAAGATGCGAAAATAGAATTCATTGACTTCCATAAATCTCTTAATGCTGATTTGAGTGCAGGTGTTGGGAATGATAAAGTGGGATGGAAAGATGAACCATGGTATAGCAAGGCGAAGAAGAAGAAACATGTAGATAAAGAAGAAAGATGGATGAAGAACCAACACATGAGCTATAAATGTTTATGAGTTCAACTCATGAAACATTTCAAATTACCATGGGTGTTTGATGCAGGAGCATCCATTTGAAGGGCAATCCTCATTAATAAAAAAAAGGGCATTTTATTTTATTTTCCTAAAGTTTGGTAGGTGATTTATTTAATAGGTTAATTTGCATGGATAGACTAAAATAAATATTAAATAATTTCCTTTTATTATTTTGTTGCAAATTTTGGTAGTGGAGATAATTTAAGAGGGAAGTTTTGGAATTTGTCAATTTCAAAAATTAGAAAAAATGGATTTGGGCATGGTTTTGGAGGGAGTTATAAGTTTTAATAATGCATTTAAAAATTTCCTAAAATTATGCATGCAAAAGTGGGTGCTCAAGGTGAGTTGGCAGGAGTTACAATGGAAATAGCCCTAAAATCTAGGAATGGACTCCCATTTTGGCAATTTTGGTGGGAGTGGGTTGAGAAAATCATTTTTAATATTATGAAAGTTTTTTGGCATTGATTTTTAGAGGTTTCTTCCCAACTTGGTCGTGGATTTTTTTTGGAGAAGCTTTGGGATCTTGTTTTTAAAGATTACAGGTAATTTGGAGTATGTTTTGGTAGCCATTCTTGGCTAGAATTTGAAGGTTGTTGCAGGTGTAGTTCCTTCTTGTGAGGGTTGTGGATATTGTTATTGAAGGTTTATTGCAGGTTTTAGGATGTTTTTGCAACAAAAAAAAGTTTGGTAAATCATGGTTTATTGCAACAAAAAAAAGTCTGGTAAATCATGGTTTATTGCAACAAAAGTTTCTAGATGAATTTTGTAGGTTGAAGGAGCTAGAAATTGGTGCAAGAAATTTTGAGGGAGAATAATTTAAATCTGATTTTTTCTTTCACATTTTAATTGTATATCAGATTGTAATTAGATTTGTAGTGCTTTTCATTAGCCCATATAGCTGCACAATCATTAAATTTCAGTTATGCTATGTAATTCTTGAATTTCCAAGAGATTTAGAATGAACAAGGATGAATACTTGTAGATTTTTGTTGTTCTAACAAATAATTTCTTAGTGCATCTTATGTTGTTTCGGAGTTTAATGTTTCTAACCTCTACTATTAGTGCAAAAAAATCTCTTGCACCATGATGAAATTTAATAAAATTAGAATAATATGTCATGAAGTGTATTGTTTAAGAACCAAATTAAAATTAAATTTTATCATGTTAAAATTTTCATAAATAAAATTTACAAAAGTTATACGTGATAAATATTTACCTTTTTAATCCATCCTAAATTATGGTCAGAATCAATTGAAATCAAAGGAATGTCTTTTAAGATTTCTTCTTCATCTTCATCATATATGTCAATGAAATATAGTGGCACCAAATTCCATTTACTAACATATCCACATTGTTGGCTCTTGCAATTATCATAATCTTCCAACATGCAATAATAACAAAAATAAGAGTAATCCCTAGTGCACAATATCTATGTTTGGTTATTTCTACTCATGAAACAATGCAAGGATCTTGTTTTCTCTACTCTCTTATATTTGTGCATTGTTCTTTTCACCTATAATTTTTATACATAAACATGCCAAACTCATAAATTACAATTATAATTTTGTTTCAAAATTATAAAGTTGTAATAACAATATTTTAAACAAGTCAAACTATTTTTAAATGATTTGCATACCCGATATCTCCCAAAACACTATAGTTGAACATGGGTTCCTCCTTGAATATGTGTTAGCCTCATATGTGAAGTGTTTCTTACACAATTCAACATCTTGATAATTATTTATATGCTCTCATTGATAATTCATTTGATGTTTTTGTAAATGCACACTTGATGCAAGCTCTTGCACCATCATGTTCACCCTTTCCATGTCCACTCTCAAATAATTCCAAATGTGTGGTATATTATAATGTCATTGATATCTACAAAGTGCATAAAACGACCTTGATGATTTGAATTGTGATGCTCACCCATCTAATCATACAAAATGTTTCTCAATTTTCACACCCCTTCCTGTCAAATCTTTATATAACTTCTTAAAGCAATGATCTATAAAATGTGTGGCATGCTCTTTATAATCACTAATATAAAAGTGATATTACTTCTTAATGACTTGTACATATGTACTCTAAATACCATCCAAATCCAATTGTACATGCTAGTAACATACATGTACCATAATGGTGATATGTTTTGAATAATAATATTATATTTGAATCTCATTTTGATGGGTAAAAGAGTAATTTTATGCAAATTGAACTACTAATAAAACCATTTCAAGTGGAAAAGTATCTCTCAACAACTAAAACTCTTTAGTTTTCCACTTTAAAAAAATGCATGGTGTATGTATGGTATCAATTTACATAAATTTTTCCATAAATGCTCCAATGTGTAGTTCCTCCTCTACATAATCTAACCTCATGGATTATTTCCCAAATTTAGTTTGATACTTCATGTACTTGTAACTCTTGCAATTTACCATTTTCATCATGTTAGTATCTTTCATTTCTGAAACACAATTTAGCTAAATTTTTGTATTCTTCTCAAAGTTAGGTTTTACACATTTCATTGGATCATCTAAAATATTATTATTTTTATCACGTAAAATGGACGCTATGAATTGATTTACCCTTTTTTGAGGTGCATATAGAAAACCATCACTTCTATGATATTTCAATACACCTAATAGTAGAGATCAAATTCCATATATAGATGGCAACAAGTTTCAAAAAAATTGTTTTGTTTGACATACCATGGACTTAACATTTCAAAAATTGTTTGTCCAATCTTTATATGAGGATTCACATCACAAAATATAACATTCATATCATGTTGTCTTATTTCTAACGAATTTTTTATATGCAATTCATAATCATTTGGTCTAATCCTATGTTTGAGTGCATCTCTACCATTTGATGAAGGATAAATATGATCATGCCAAAAATCTAAGATCAACTTTATAACACCATATTCAATTTTTTCAAAACAATGAGCCCTACACATCAACACCCAATTGCCATATATAATTCTATCATCCAAAACCTTTCTTCTTTTCACATATTTTGTTATTGTTTTATACTTAATCTAATTTCACTCGAAAATGAAGAGATTTGATGCTTTCCTAGAATTTGTGGACTTAAAAATAGAGCTCGAAATCACTCTTCTTTAAATTGTCTTTCAACTAATCTATATTTTTTACCAATGGAACATAAATTTTTTGTAACATTTTGAACAATATCTTTTTCTAGGCATCTTTTCCTATTTTTTGTGAAATCTACACCCAACAATTGTAATGGCTATTTTAGCTCATCATGAGTAAGTATACTAGATAATAGTTGGGCTTGACAGAGTATATCATGATTTTTAAAATACTTCTCAACTATACCTCTTACTAACTATACTAGGTTGCTCATGATACAATTTCAATTTCTCTATATCAATATCAAGTAAATGATCTATATTTTTGTGAGAATTTTTCTCTTAACCTCTTTAATTAGGTTCATACAATAGATATTTGTAGAAGGAAGCAATTCAGAACTCTCTCCAACATCAAATATTGGTTGAATATCCTCTCTAACATCAACTGTGTGGTTGGGCCTCCTCCCTAACATCAACTATGTGTGGTTGAGCCCCCTTCGATTAATATCTAAATTAGGCTCGACTTGTACTCTATTTTTTGTATGTTGAGTCGTCATACATATTATTTATATGATGGATGGATCATATATAAAATCATTTTCAAAAAAACATGTATCTAACATTAAAGAATATTCATGAAGTTTTGCAATCAAGATCAGTTGTGCGACTAGTTGGTTCCATTAAATCGTGCAACTCCCACTCGAGAAGACTTAATGCATAGTGAGTTGTGTTTTTGTGTCACGCAACATCCCACGTTCCCAATCACTACGGTTAGTATTTTTTTCTTTCTTCATATGCTTACCTCTGCAACATTCCATGAGTTGCATTTGTGCAGGCTGAGTATGTTGCTTCATCCTATCAAGAATTGCTACTGCGCGATTAGCTGGGCCTTTTGGTGGGTCTACCGTGTTTGAAGTTCAATGACCCATCTGAGCATCCCAAATGCTCGCAAGCATCCAAAATGCTCGCAAGTATCCAAGCTTTATTAAAGCTAGTGCTAAATTTAACCTAGTTAATGCCCTTGCTACCCCTAGTCATAAAAACGTGGCCAGATTACGCTCTCTCGAGTGCCCTTTGAAACCACGAGCTACTTCAAATTGCACAAACAAGACATGGCAACGATGGCATTGTATTTTGTGCTTTCCAACTTATAAGCAAAAAATAGCTTTTTACAAAATGATTGATGGAAGCTACATTTAATAATGCTGATTAATTTGTTGTTAGCAAATATCTGACAATTTCCACCACAATCGCTCATTTGGCTGTATTTCGGCTCAAATCCTTTCTAATTGCCAACTGCTTAAGGGATTTGTTATTTAGGACTAAGTGGTTGCATAATACTTTATTGGTAACTTGGTTACTACTAAATGGGAATAAATCACTTTATAGTCACTTCCCTATCTTTGCTAATAGGTAGGAAATCTAGAAATAATTTTCGCCAGGTGGCTGCGATGTACTCCTATGGCAATTTGGCATGCACCAAAATGTTAATAAAGTGATTTGAAGCATTAGCATCTCTTTTCATGGGAAACAAATGTGGAAATAAATACCCTGGGAAAATGCAATAGCTTACTCTATTGAAAGTAGGGTGATACCCTTGCTATTTTTCTTTCCTCATATGTTGGTTGGTTTCATGTTGAGAATGGACACCTCGATATTTCTCACATGTTCATGGAGACATATAGCTTTCGTTGGTGTTATCATAGACCAGTGTTTGAAGGTGATCATGACACAACCCACAAGAAGGGATTTAAATGCGGTAAAAATGAAACTTGGCATTGATTTCCTAAGGGAAGCAAAGCACTATAGGGTCAACATGGATATCATGTCACAATTTGCATTGGATTCTATTTTGGCCCTCATCTGTTTATATATTTTGCAAAGTTTTTGTAAAGAGTTTATGCTCTATACATGCAATGCTGAACTTTTATAATATTAATAATATTCAAGCTTTTACCTTTTATCTAAAAAAATATATTCATAAATTGATTAGTCTTATTCAAGTGCATGTACCTGTAAGCTGGATGAAAACTTTGGGAGGCACTAAACCATATTTAAATTGTAAAGTTAGTATTACATGTTAATTAGCCACACATGTAAATTTATATCAACCACTTCAAATCCAAACACACTACCATGTGAAAATATAGTTTAATCTAGGTGATTTAGGTAGATCTACAAACCCTAAAGAGGAACTAGTGAATTTGATTTAGAGAATTTATTTGAAATCTATTTAAAATATGAAATTTTTACGAATCTAAAACATGTAGGAATCGCTTTTTTATTAAAACTAAATCTAAAATAAATAAATACAATTATGCGTTCAAACCATAGAGTTGAAAAAATAGGGGTAAATACAAATCTAATATTTTTGAAATATTTTATACAAATTAAAAAATTATGCATACCTTGTCTTTGTGAGATAATTCTGTAGGTCCTTTCTTTAGATAATTCTTTATCCTTTTTTGTTGAATATTTCATCAATCTTGTTTTTCCATGTCCTCCTATTTCTTATTTCTTCATTTGCAAAATATTCCTCTATAATTCCTTTGTCAAATATCTAAGTGAAAATTTAGTGAAAAATGTTGTTTTGAATGTCCCACTTTGGCCAAAAAGTGCGACACACTATTGTGGGTTGACTCATAGATGGCTACTCATGTTGGATGGTGTACACTCAATTTTGATGGTGCTACCAAGAGTAATCCTAGAATCTCTAGGTAGGTTGTATTTTGAGAGATCACAATGGTTATATAATTGGAGTGGCCTCTAAAGGGACGGGTCATGGAACAAATAATTAAGCCTAGGGTCAAATATTTCTCTTAGCTCTATGAACATGTGTCTATCACAAGATAAGAAGGGTACACGTTGAGGGTGATTCTATGGTTATTGTCAATGCCATTAGAAATAGGGGGCACAAATTTGGAAGATTAAGATGATCTTAATTCAAATTTGGTTGTTGCTAGATAAATGAGAAAATTCACATTTAAGCATTTTTTTATAGGGAGATTAGCTCTCATGTGGACTACTTGGCCAACTTTTCCATACACTATGACACATGGTGCATTGTTGGCAAGAACTTAGATATTTAGAAGAGCCAAATTCTTGATATATTCAATGATGATCCTATTTAATTAAGAGAGTAGTGTTCTCACAATGACAATGGAGAAAGTTATCCAAGCATGCATAATAAAGGAAGAATTCCCCTTTGTAACCCAAGTACTGGAAGATAAAAGATCATGGGAAGATATTATATTTAGCTCCTCTTACCCATTTTTAATCAAATTTCCTTCTAGGAGATCATGGATACCACTATTAGGTTGATTGTCATTAGGTTAAATATCTTATTTATGCTTGAAAATGATCTTCAAAGTGAGTTTGATAATAATGGCTCACACATTCAAGTTGATGTTAGGGGATTTAGTTACCTTGATTTCTCATAGGTAGCATGCCAATACAAACATATATTCCAAGTTTACAAAAAAATATTTGGAAGTAAGAATAAAAAATGTGATTAGGTCAATATTTGAGGATTTGATAATGTCACAATGGCATTGGGGTCTCAATTTTGTTTTGGACAATGTTGTCTTTGGTGTGGGCTTTCATCATGGTGCAAATCAATGGTTAGGCTTCAACAATACAATGGATCCTTTTTTTTATTAGTGTAATAGGTTAAATGACACCATCCACAAACACTAGGAAAAGTGAGGAATTAGTTCCCTTGATTTCTCATAGGTAGCATGCCAATACAAACATATATTCCAAGTTTACAAAAAAATATTTGGAAGAATAAAAAATGTGATTAGTTCAATATTTGAGGATTTGATGATGTCACAATGGCATTGGGGTCTCAATTTTGTTTTGGACAATGTTGTCTTTGGTGTGGGCTTTCATCATGGTGCAGACCAATGGTTAGGCTTCAACAATACAATGAATCCTATTTTTTATTAGTGTAATAGGTTAAATGACACCATCCATAAACACTAGGAAAAGTGAGGAATTGAATTGCTTAGTTTTATAATGGGTGTTGCTCCTTTTCCATGCATTAATTGGGATTTTGTGGTGGACAAGGACAAATAAAAATTAAGAGGATAATTCCCCTATGTAGTAGGAATAATCGAAGGTCTATAGAACTTCATTTCTTAGGATCATAAGGTAGCTATGATGTGTAGGACTATAAATATCATATAATATATGATTGATATTTAAAAATGTTGGACTCTACAACACCCCCTAGTGGATTTTAAACTCATCATCACAATTTTTTTTATGTACTATCCTTCCATGAAGGAGAACCCTTAATTTTGTATATTTTTTGGTTTTAATATATGGGTATGGCCCCCAAGGCCACTTTTATCTAGCAAAAATTATTAAATTATAATTCCTATCTAATGTATGTCATAAATTTACTATAGGTACCTCAAAGCCGATAACTCCCAACATCTTGTAGATAAATGCATTTAAGATATCTATACAAGATTTAATAGGTAATTATTAATTTTTTACATACATTATGTGTTGGCATTTCGATTTGCACCTCTAGAATGCGGATTAGAAACAAACATCTATGCACAGATAAACTGCTCTTCGAATTAGGAGGGGAAGCTCCCTCTTTGGTGATGTTGCTTAAAGAAAGTAACTAAAACTAATTTTCCAATCTTTTTTTTCATCTAAGAGCACAAGGTTATAAAACTCGAGTATCATAGCTGAGATTTTCTCTTTTGAATTTCAACTACGATGAAGCCTACTCTAACGATGTTTCTAACTACTCAAGTAAACTCAGAGCTTGAGAGTTAGAAATGAACAAGGAATGATTCTTTGACACAAATACTTAAACAAACTTTCTTCCAACGCATATCTACTCTACTTTCAATGCACGCTGAAATAAAGATTATATAAGTAGAACAATAAAACGAAAATCCGAGACAGTAGATCAGAGCAACAAAGCAGACATAAGATTTTATTTTCTCAAATTTCAAGTAACAAAGATTACATTTATGGGACAACAGGATTGTAGCAATAATAGGCTTACAACTTACCCATCAAACCAGAAAACATCAACACATGAACTGAACAATATCTTGCAACAAAAATAAGCATACAAGCTTGCTCTTACAGTAAGTGAATACTAATGAATAACAATTAGAAGGCACTAGTAAGCTCAGCGTTTTGTTATCACAAGCACGGTTCAAGAAAAATGGGAAAGACTACCCTTATTTATACACAAGCAGAGAAGTAGGGAACCCTAAAATCTCCTTGCTTTTACAACTAAGACTTGCCAACATGCAAGCTTTATTTCTAAAACTAGAACAAAATAAACATCTAACAACCTATGAAAGCAAAAAATAGGGAAATTGCCAACTATTACATCTTGATACTTCTTCACAAAGAATGGATAAGAATGAGACAAGAATAGAAAGAAAGCTGTCATGTCCCCAATTTGGGACCTAGTCCCATTTGGCGGATAAAAAACATTTTTAAATGCTAATTCAAAATAATGTTAAATAATAATAATATAATATTAAATAATTAATAAATAATAAATAATAAATTTAAATTATTGTTAAATAACATTTAAATTTAAATAATTTATCTTTGGTCAACTTTTGCAAAGGAAAAGTATTTATTGTCATTCCGATTTCATTTTTGGGCATCATGGAATGAAGACATTGGATTTGGACCGCGTAGCTGGCCAACGGTCTGGGAGGACAAAACCCCTTCCAGAAGCCTGTGTCGACATTCTCAGATTCGCCATTATCATTGAGCTTTGTAATCAGATTGAGCACCACGATAGTTACCTAAAATCCTCGGTTCACCTGACAGAACCATACAAGAGTTAATCTACAACGTCGCTTGCACTCCAGTTTGGCTGACTCCTCTTAGCCTCAGAAGATCGACATAATTCAAGGTAGTTAACTCTCTGATCTTCGATCGAGAGACCCGTGTGGAAGTTAAGGCACATCCAATTCATTGTCCGGGAGTAGGCATATATCATCTGATCTTCAATTGCGACACTAAAGGCTACCATGAAAGCATAGCAATCTATTTGAGGCACAACGAACCACACATTCTCTCTAGCGGTAATGGAGGCATCAGGTGTATGACCTTGGAGAATGAATCTAGTTCCAGACTGGGCGACGATGATGAAGGGTACTCCCCTTACAATCTAAAACTTACAAAAACAACATATAATAGCACAAACAAAATGCAAGAAGGAAAACACAAACAAAATGCAAGAAGGAAAACAAATATTTTCTATTATCACTAAAATGAAAATGACATTACATTATATTTGCTATCACATGGACTTTCTGATTACATAAATATGCAAATCACAAATTAGAGCCACCATTTACTTTGCTTTGGCTTTTCCTTTATAGCCCCCCTTTACATCCTTTATTTGGAAGGTGTCACCACCCTAGAATCTTCTGGAAAGTGTAACCGCCATAGAATCTTCTAGAAAGTGTAACTTCCTTAGGAAGATATTTTGAAATTTTATTAATTTTGGTATTTCAACTTCGCGGGGTCATTACTTTTGATCCGACCGTCGAATTTTCAATTATAATACGTTTTCAGAAAGGTCTTGTCTCAAGGTTGCCTATATTCTTCAATGGAGCATACTAGAGGAAAGTGGTGATACAATAATTAGTATGTTTGATGAGATGCCTCATGAGATGCTGCAGAAGGGCAATGATGCTCAACAAAATGGCGGAGCAGTGACTTTCAGGCTGATATGGGATTCGAGTATACAAGTGTCAATTGCTTGAGGACAAGCAATTTTTGAGACGGGAGGACTGTCATGTCCCCAATTTGGGACCTAGTCCCAATTGGCGGATAAAAAGCATTTTTAAATGCTAATTCAAAATAATATTAATTAATAATAATATAATATTAAATAAATAATAAATTTAAATTATTGTTAAATAACATTTAAATTTAAATTTGTCGCTTCTTCGCGACCTAGGGTTAAGGGAGTCAGATTAGCCCCCTCAAGTTTTGGGGTTGTCTAGTCTTTGTTTGCTGTTCAACAGTTGTTTGTCAATTATTTCTGTTGTGGCCTATTTGGCCTATTTTGTCAGGCCCTTGTGGCTCCTGTTTGTTTTTCTCCTAGTTCATGTTCTGGTTTGAACTAGCTTCCTTTTGGCCCTATGGGTTTTCTGTGTGAAGGGTACATCACCTTATAAACACTGCTTACTTTATCAAAAACATTTAAATTTGAATAATTTCTCTCTACCCGACTTTTGGGAAGGAGAAGTATTTATTGCCGTTTCGGTTTCATTGTTGGGCATCATGGAATGAAGACATTGGATTTGGACCGCGTAGCTGGCCAACAATCTAGGAGGACGAAACCCCTTCCAAAAGCCTATGTCGACATTCTTAGATTCACCATTATCATTGAGCTTCGTAATCAGATTGAGCGCCATGATAGTTACCTAAAATCCTCGGCTCACCTGATGGAACCATGACGGGAGTTCATCTACAACGTTGCTTGCACTCCAGTTTGGCCGACTCCTCTTAGGCTCAAAAGATCGACATAATTCAAGGTAGTTATCTCTCTAATCTTCAATCGAGAGACCCACATGGAAGTTAAGGCGCATCCAATTCATTGTCTAGGAGCAAAAATATATCATACGATCTTTAATCATGACACTAGAGGCTACCATGAAAGCACAACAATTTGTTTGAGGCACAACGAACCGCACATTCTCTCTAGCGACAATGAAGGCATCAGGTGTATGACCTTGGAAAATGAATCTAGTTCCAGACTGGGCGACGCCATCAATTGAAGTGGCGTCAATCCTAGATAGGTCGTCCCACATGTAATGTAATCATTTAGAGGCCTTGGATTTTCGACATTTCCAGGACTTGTATATGTGCATAATAGAGTTGGTATGTGCTAACATTAGCGGAGGTTGTAATCGCTGCCGGTATATGAGCCAACCTGTCCCCTGTGTATCGAGCCAGTGAGCATTCAAGGAACATTGTTGAGGCAAATGCATACAATCAGGTATAGGTTGAGACGATTATCATTCAAGAACGCTGCATAGTGTTTCTTGTGAGTACGAGCTTCAAATGGACTCTGTGAGTTGTCTATCGTTCTTGGCTGAGTGACGATTTTGATGACTACAATTCTGTGTAATTCAATACTGTCCTACATCTTGAGATTAATAATATTGGGAAGATATTTGATTGTGTGTAGTAGCATTTTATGTTACATTTTCTGAATAAAAATCACTGTGGGTGTATTGGGAAGCATTTGGTGTTTCATTTTAGGCAAGCATCTTACAAAAGCATCAAGATCATTGTTGTTTTGAGTTCTATTCTCAAAAATTATTGCTGCCCCAAAGAGGTGACTCATTTAGGAAACTCAATCTGCCAAAAAGTTGATTTGTTCTTGATTTCAAGTGGAGAGTGTTGTATGCTGAAAATCTTGATTTTTGACTGTAAACTCGACTAGGTTCAAAAACTTTTTGCATAAACTGCGGAAAATAGAATGTTGATTTGTCTTGAAAAACAATTTTTTCAAAAAAAGCTGGGACCTGGGTTTTATAGAGAATCTCGTTCCGGAGAAACCCAATTGATCAAATTTCAAAAAAGCTAAGGATTTCTTGAAAAAGCGTGAAAAAAGCAGATTCTTGAAAACTTAAAATTTTTTGAAGTTGAAGAGAATCAAGAACTAAATAGACCCAAATGAATGAATTTTGAAAAAGATGACCCCCCCTCCTTTGAAAAATGATGCCCTGGAAGAATAAAGCATGAAAAAGTGAGCCTTTGTGCTTGCCAATCCCGAACCCATGAAGAAAACTAAAAAAGCATTGCGTTTAGGTCTCCATATCTTGAAAAATAGAAAATTGTATGTTTTCTCCTCTGGACGCCAACCTGTAGAAATTGAATAATGAAATCTAAAGCCTTCTTTTATAGGTTTTGAGGATAAATAAAACACTTTATTCTCCAGCTTTAAATCTTTTGGGTAGGTTCCTCAAATGTGGACGCTGTTTGAGAGCTGAATGATGAAAATTTGGAAATTTCTCAAAGGCATGAAAAATTGGGCGCCCTTCTTGGCAGACAGCCATTTTCTTGACATTCTCAACTTTTTGCTTGATTTTGTTCTTAGTTTGATCCTCAATTCTAGGCGCTCGGTGAATCCTATGAACTAGCTAAATAATCCATCGCGAAGCTTGATTGAATCTGGCAAGATTGTTCTGGAGATTGCTCATGCTAAAAATTAAATCTGGACCCTTAAAATGCTGGGCAACCCTGGCTAGCTGGGGCGCCCATGGCTCCTAGTGTTAGCCATTTTTCTATTCTTCAAATTTTATCACTGTTTTCTGATTCTTCAAATGAATTCATAATTTTGGGAGCTAGACCAACTCGATGATTTGGCTATTAGATTTGTTGGATAGCTTGACGAATTCTGAGATGGAACTTTTGGAGGCTGCATCTCCTAAAAAGTTGATTTGGGGGGTCAAAAGCTTGGGTGACCCTTGCTAGCTGGGGCGCCTGACTCCTCCAGAGTTAGATTTTTTTTACTATGTTTTCAACTTTCTTTTGACTTTCTCAATTTTTCCCATGGGGCGCCCGACTCCTCCAACATTAGATTTTTTTACTATGTTTTCAACTTTCTTTTGACTCTCAATTTTGCCCATGTTTTCGCCTTCATTCAATCTGTGATTTCTGGTGCTTGTCAAATCTGACGAGTTCACCATTGCATCCATTGAAGAGTTGGGCTGAATCTGAAGAAAAGTTGCTCGAGATTGCAAATCCTAATTTCAACTTTTAGGCTCTCAAATCCTTGGGCACTCCTGGCTACCTGGGGTGCCCACAGTCTCCAAGCTTGGTCATTTTTGGCATTTTTCAACCTTCAAACTTGATCTTCTATGCTCTGTCCTCTGTTTGATATGTAGTTGTGAGTGACTGATGAATCTGACGATCTTGCCGAGACATTCACTGAAAAGCTCGAAGAATCCTGAAGACAATGGCTGGTCTGACAAATCCTAATAGTTGGATTAGGTCCTCCAAAACCCTAGGCACCCCTAGCTACCTGGGGCACCTAAGGTTCCTAGATTTGAATATTTTTGATGATTTTTTCAATTTCCAATTTGCTCTTTGATGAAGACTTCTCTGTTCGATCTGAGATTCCGATAGATTGATTGATTCGATGGTCCTATTGCTGGATTCACTGCAGAGGCAAAGGAAGTTTGAGCAAGATACCTTAGGAGCACAAACCCTAACAACAACATTTGATATCTTGAAATGATGGGCGCCCCTGCTAGAGTTCCCAGAGATAGTTTTTATTTTGCATTTTTCAACTTTCCACTTTCTCCTTCACTTTTTGCTTCATGCTTAGCAACCAGAGATTGAAAACTGACTAAGGAAAAGAATCCTAGGTGCCTTGACTAGGTAGGGGCGCTTGAACTCTCTAGACTTAGTCAAAATTTTGCAATTTTCACGAATTCACAACATCCCTCTTTCATTCTCTGTTTCGCGTGCATGTTCATCATTTCTCATCTTCTATGCAGTGTTTAAGACTTTGAATCTGACATCTGGGAGTTGAGCAACCTCCATTGATGACCTTGGAGCTCCTGATTTGGCTTCTGAAAAAGCAGAATAGACCCACCAGGGCAAAACTAATCTTTTGATGATTCTGACTGGACCAGCTTGATGAGGAAGTATTTTCAACCAATCAAAATTAGTTTGAGCCCTGGAAGCCAAACTTTCTATTTTAATTTTTTTTTACCAACATCTGTTTGAGAAGAAACCTAGAAAAACCCATAAAAGGTTTTATTTTTAGAAAGTTTCTAAAAATAGAAATTTTCCTAAAGTTTATGGCCGAAAAACCAAAATCTGGGTTTTGTAGACTAGGTTGTGTTGTGACCTTTTCACACATCGCTCCATTCAAGATGGGGACCCCTAATTTTTGCTCCATTTTGGTCTTTTGGCTCTGCTCTCTCTCTCTCTATCTACCTTCCTAGGATTTCTCCGTCGCTGAGCTTAAACGCGGAAATTTTGGCCAAGTCCAAAATTGGGTTTCCATCTTTCCCCGTCAACCGGGTTGAATGAAGTGAATAAATTGAAAACGAGCTTAACATGGTGTCGTTGTGCTCTCCAAACTTCCATTGAAGTTTCATCAGACCTACATTTACTATTTTAGTAAGTGTGAAATCCAGCATTTCATTTAGTTTTGAAATTCCAATAGTCACACCGCATTTAACATACATTGCCGCAAAATTTGGTCAAAACGCATAACTTACTATTTTAGAAGTCCAAATTCCCGAAATTTCAAGGCCTAGATGCGAGTTTTCTTCGCATGTCCGGAGATTCATTCGGTTTTCAAGACCTTCGCGATGGTGTAACATGCAAAGGATATAACGACTTTCGCACTGTCTTCCGGGCTATTTTTAGGGTTTGCATGTCGGCTTTGCATGTTGGCATATATTCTTTATGGGTTTTTCGAGCTATGCGTGATATGACATGCAAATGGAGATGGTCACTCAATAAGGAACTTACTATTTTTAGCAGGGCATCCCGGCAGCCGCCTCCCAGCACTTCAGAATCACGAGTTGATCGCAATGCAAGCGAAACGAGACAAACAAAGATCATTTGATAGCATGCAGCATATTAGGTTTCCAAAATGGGACCCGGAAAGGTAAAATTTTTTTGAAACCGTAAAATCGGACGCGATCCTTCAAAGCATCTCACTGGTAAAATTTGAAGACAAAGGTGCACTTACTATTTATAGTAAGTCGTTTTGGAAGCAGCTAAAAATAGCAACCGTTGCATGCTGATGTCAGCAGTAAGGTCACGGTGAGGAGCACCGCCGTCAAATTCCCCAAGTCAATCGAGCTATGGAGGTATCGAGCAAGTAGTTACTATTTATAGCAAATCACCTTAAGAAATGGCTAAAAATAGTAGTGGCTAAAAATAGCACAGCAAGGTAACAGGTCGTGAGGATGCAGTGTTTGAAATTTCAAATCATTTTGAGCTTCAAGATGCAAAAATCAGAGACTTACTATAAATAGCGGGCATGGAAGCGGCAAAACGATTAAATGCGCCCATCCTGCACATAGGTGGAAATGCACCCAACAAGAAAGAAAGTCAAGGGGTCAACATGTTTCATCCTTCTCCCTATGCAAAATGTGCCCAAAAGAGCGCATGTAAGGACAAAAAAGGGAAGTTGAAGGGTCACAAGATGGCGTTGGAAAAAGGCTTTATTCTCCTCCCCCTCTCAAATGTGCCCATGCAACAAAAGTTCAAAGAAGTCAACAAGTCAACAAAAGCTCGTCCCCCTCATATGCCTAAATGCGCCCAAATGAGGTCAAGTGAAGACAAAAACGGGGAAGTCCAAGGGTCATCCTTCATGCATGCCAAAATGCGCCCAAGTTGAAGAGAGTAAAAGTGAATGTAGGGTGGTGAATGAGGTAAAGGGTGAAGTGAAATACTCCAAGGCGTGGTGAAAACAAGGTAAATGCTAGGCGTGGTTATTATTCTTCTTCAAGTGCTATGTGCACCCAAGGTGGTAAGTGCCAAGGTGTTAGAAAATATTGCCAAGGGTGAATAAAATGCTAGGTGTTAAGAGCTTGTTTCTCTTCACACATGATGCGCCTAGGGTGGTGAGTGAAAAATAAAAGGCGTTGGAATTTTAAATTTAAATATCTTTCAAGTGTGAAGTAAAATGCAAGGTGATAAATAAAACCAAGTTGCTAGGCATTGGAGTTGCAAAATAATAAAATTTTTCCTAAAGCGTTGAAGATGATGGAAGTAAAATATGATGTGCTTGTAGGAAGATCTTCTAAGTGAAATAAATTTTCTCATAGGCAAGTTGATTAAGTTGAATATAAAATTTTCCAAGGCGAGATTTTCAAAAAAGTTTTCAAGATGATTTAAAATTTTTCTAAGGCAAAGTATTTTCTTCCTTAGAAAATACGCCTAGAACTTGAGGTGGTGAATTTCCCTGAAGCACGAGCAAATTTTTCAGTGATGAAATTTGAGAATGATGACAATGCAGGATGAATTTAAAAATTTCTCAAGTCAGAGCAACAGGATGTTCACAGAAGTGAAGAATGGGTTAAAATTGGTGGAATAATATTTTTCTAAGGTTTACAAATTTTAAATTTTTTTAATGAACCCGTTCATTGTGTACCCATGGATTCAGCACGTTTCGGAGAAAATTTTCTTCTGGGTACTGGACGTCTGTGATGAGGAATGGATTTCTATGTCTTCTGCACTTCGCCAACACTTTTTGTATGAAGAATTTAATCAGTGCTCAAATTGTGAAATTTTCCTAAGGAAAATTTTAAAATTTTCTAAGGCAAATTTGAATAAAATGATTTTTGAAAGGAAGATGCTTCAAACGATGAATTCGAAATGAGTTGCCTAGATGATTTTAATCCAGCTCTTCACAGATGAATTTTCCAGGGCCGAAGAGAAGTAAAATTCGAATTCAAGTGACAGAGGGCCGAAGAGAAGTAAGTATTCAGAGGTTATTCACTTCTTTTTCACAGCTAAATGAAGTTCGATTTGCTCTGAGTTTCAAATTTGTGAGTGCTGAGGACTGAAGCTTGAGAAGTTCGAAATTTTGCTGAGGACTGGAGAGTTTGCTGAAGTCTAAAATTTGTGAGTTGCTGGAACTGAGAAAGTGCGCACTTGCTAAGCTATTTGCTGATTTAAAAGGTGCAAATCTACTTGAGTTGGTGCCAAAGTTCGATTTTGTTGCTGAAGTTTGAAGTTGCCAGTGCAAGTGAGGGAATTTCGATTTGAAGATCATATTGTTGAAGCTAAGAAGGACGCCTTGAAGTAGGAAATTTCAAAGAGTGTATTGAAGTGCGCACTTGCTGATTTGCTGATTGAAGAAGTGCGAATTCACAAGAGTGAAGTCACTAAAATCTGCAGTTGCTGAGACTTTTCTAAGTGATTGAAGTTCGGAATCTGTTGAAGGAGAAGTTGAGGTTTGCGAATGAGAAATGATATTGCAACTTCTCAAATTCTTGAAGTCGACTGGCAGCCCCTGCACAATATTTTATTTATTTTCTAAATGAATTTACTCATGGATGTTTATTGTCCTGCAGATGGCTGAAACAAGGGCAACTAGCAAAGACAACAATGGTGCATCCAGGCAAGCTGTTATAAAGAAACTGAGCAAGACATTTATGCCAAAATCGAAATTCACTTCAAAGTTGGGCACGCTGACAGATACCAACTTGGGCTCCGTCAACCTAGAGACTTTCAAGAACAGAATGCTGGGGATTGGTAGTCATCGACTTTCAAACACTTCGCACAACATTGTTCGAAGTGGGTTATATGCAGCTGCTGGTTTCCTGCCGGCCATTCAGTGTTCGGAGCTGATGATGGAGTGCACCAATTGCTATGAGAAAGAACACAGGTCAATCATGTCACCAGATGGACAAGTGCTCGCCAACCTCACTCCTGCTACCATTGGTCCAGTGCACAGGAATATGATTTACAAGTCCAGAGAGCGAGCTGAGCGAATGTATGCTTCTGCATTCGAGAGATGCACGGAGATGATCAATACTCACTGGATGAGCAACCCCAAGCCCTCTCGTACAAAGCTGCCAAGGAAAATCATAGCAGATGACTTGAAGCAGGAGTATTGCAATCTCATCATGATGCTGAGCAGGGTTGGAGGTTGCCCACAGTCATTTATTTTCGAGCCCTGGATGTTCTATTACATCAACCTCGTGCTGGAAGGAAAGGATTACGTCAACTGGGCTGCAATGATCAGTGACAATTTGCACGAGCAGCTCCTGAGCCTGAGAAGAACAAAGACGTTCTATATGAGCTCTTACATCATCTACATGCTGGCTCGTATGACGAGGTACAAAGGAATTTCTTATAAAGCCTGTTGGTTGTGGCTCTCACCAGTTTAAAATTCATGAGGCTTGTCCGTAGTTGCATTTGACTAGTACCACCTATTACAAGCGTGTCAATGACACCTTCACCATGCACATCACGAGACTGCTTCAGGAGCGGATGCATCACAGAGTCTCAAGAGAGGCCCAGGAATTGATCGAGAGGTATGGGTGCTGGTTTATACAATTTCTGAAGTTTTCTTACATAAGGCTGCAAGGTTTTTCATCATACCCATATAGGCTGCCTAAGTACCCAACCAATAGAATATTGATGTTAGAGATATCTAGGCAATTGGTTGCCTACGATAAAATTCAGAAGAAAAAAAAGAAGGGAGCTGTAAACTTCCCGATTGTCATGGGCAATTCGGATGAAGTGTGTCCTTCATTACAGGCAGCTAGAGAGGCCGAGAGTGAGCTTCAATTCTCACTTTTCATATCACACCAGTAGACAACACTATGATCCGCATAATAACATCAAATGGGTGCTATCAGAGGAATTTAAACATAAGGAAAATATTGAGGATTATTGGGCTGATGCGTCAAACGAGGTTGAAGTTAGGAAAATAATGTTCTCTCAGTTGCCAATTAACATGATCAGGGAGTGCGAAGTTGTTCCGGTTCCAGACCAAGTGAATGAGGACATGGACGTTGTCCATCCAAATTATGCAACAGTGAGAGATATTTCGCTTCCACTCCCGGATTGGTCAGAACCAGAGGTTGCTGACTTGGACACACTTTCTATTCCGGTCTTGACATTCACCAGAGCATGGGTTGACAGGCGTGTGAGCAGATTGAAGAGTAAGTCGATTGCTTTGACTTACAACTTGATGGGAGATCACAGGACACCCACCATCGGCAGGAAGAAACAAATCACACGAGGTCCGGAATCCAAAAGAAAGGAGCCAGTTCGGCAGGAGCCTATTCAGTAGGAGCCTCCACGAGTTGCAGTTGAATCACCCACGCCATTGGAGACACGTTCTCTAAGCGTACAGGAGGTTTCTCTATTTGCTGATAAAAGGAATGCATTGAATCAGGTGCAAGCAGTACAGGAAAATAATCAACCACCACGGAGAGAATTAGTTGGCTAGAGCGTCAACACACCTAGTAGAGATGATCAGCAGGATGATGAGGGGACTATTACTGACCCTCAGTTTCAGTAGGAGTTAGAGACGGATTTGGAGGACGATGATGATATAGTTTCAGGAGATACTCAGCCACTTGAGGATGATGAGCCTCACCAGAATGATGTAGAGGTGGAACAAGTTCGAGAAGTAGAGGCACAGGAGCAACATCCACTTGATATACAGTATACAATACCTGATTGGCTCAGGGATAGGATGAGAAGGAGTCCCAGCGAAGAGATTGATCCAGCAGTTGAAATGGAAGAGTTTTTGAACAAGATCAGTGCACCTCCACAGAAGAAGAGAGCACGAAAGTTTTCAAAGATATCAACTGATGAGGATGGTTTCCGCACCCTTCATGTGGCTGTGCCACAGGTTGATTGTGACCGAGATGAGGCAATGCCAGAAAATTACGTGGTCACAACTTTGGAGTTAGGACGCCCCACAGGTGCACAGATTGTAGAAGAATGTGATAACTCCTATCACGCCCTCAAGGATAGGTTATTCAAGAAGGAAGGAAAGTACAAGAAGTTGAAACGAGAGCATAAGGCTTTGATGGGATATGTGCAACAGTTGTCTCGTTCTCGTGGGCAGGAGATTCCAGTGATAGAGCCTCCAATGGAGATACCTAGAGAGTCAATCAGTGGCTTGATGGAGTTAGGGAAGATGGCACAGGAGGCAGACAAATGGGTCACGGGAGTTCGTGTTGAGACAAAAAAGTTTATGGAGGACCTTGCTCTTGCTTTTCAACAGGCTTCCAGTATTGTGGCACGGATGAAGGCAGTTGATCAGGCCTGGGGAGATGCTTCCGTTTATCAGAGCAAAGTAATTCAGCATCTTGAGGCATTGAGGCATGTCCCTTTGCGATTGCTGATTGATGGAGGGGTCATTCAGGAGAATGACAGGTATGACTTTTCTAGATGGTATTCTTCGACAATCATGGGACG